>JAVKPL010010723.1:0-45755 GCA_032173675.1 Gastrolobium villosum
TTATTGCTAGTGAGATATCCAGATATGCCCCCGATATATATGCAGATATTCTGGGTTTTCGATGAACAGTAAGGTACTGTTCATACAGAATTGATGTATGGGTTTGTGGACCCTAGTTTGATGAAGTGGTACTTCTGTAATAAGTTATTACCTAAGCGGTTAAGGGCTTGTGGCTTTGTGAGAAGCCTTAAGACATAAAACGTAAAAGGAAAGGCGTTGTCTTTGTGATGTATGCTTGTAGAGTATGATTATTGATATATGATTGGTCCATAATAGATTGTGATACTACTGTGGTTGGGCTTTGAGAGTGTGTGGACTCTTGGTTGAGATAGCTAGCTTGCAAGGTAAGCTTTCGTGTCCTCGGTTTAGACATGTTGTGGTTCCACCATGTCCCATGGAGGTATGGTTATATGCATGCTGTGTTACATGCTTTTGATATTTGGAAATGTTGTTGATCTATTATATGCAATGTGCCTTTATGATATTCATGTGGGGTCCACCTATACGGTAAGCCTGAGTATGTACTACATACAATATGGTGAGGCTGTGGGTGAGGTACAAGCGGTGTTCGTTGTACTACTATGTGGGTAGTAGACGTATTCCTGCATTTCTGACCAGTAGAATAGTGATAACACACATGGCATGAATATCTGTTGCACTGCATACTTTTGGACCTGATATTAAATTACTGCTTTTGAACTTATATTGCACATGTAAGTGAGCTTGGGGTGGAAGATCCTTGAGGACCCCTTGTCTTACTGAGATTTCTTGTTTAGAGATCTCACCCCACGTTTGGGGATGCTTATTTCAGGTTCAGGTAATTTGGGGAGCGATGCCTCTGGCGGCAGGAGGCCAGAGCTTAGTTGATATATAGACTTGCTATATGCTGGCATGACTGGATTTGGATGCTTTTTATGTTTTCTGTCAGTATTATGTTATTTGAGCTGAGACTGTTGTTGGGCTTTGTTACCTTATTTGGTGAGCATGGGGTTTCTCCATGCCACATAGACTTGATTATGTCTTGTTTATTTAAAGTTGTAATAATGTATCAGGATTATTGCCCGGACTACGTGTTGTAGACCCGTGACTTTAGATACTCACTTTATTTATATATTGAGGTATTTCAGTTAGTTGTCTTGCAATTTACATATAGGCGATATTTTATGAAATTGATTAAATAATCAACTTGGTTAAGATTAATGACGTCATAATTGAATTAAAGAAAAAGTTATTCAGTATTTTAATTAAACGTAGCTTAATACGATGACATGTAATAAACCGGGTATACACAGGGTGTTACATTTTCATAAAAACATCGCCTATATATAATTGCAAGAGACCACTAACTGAAATACCTCATAAAATAAATAACAGTGAGTATCTAAAATCACGGAACTACAACACGTAGTCCAGACATAATCCTGATACATTATTACAACTCGAATCTAAAATAAGACATAGTCAATCAATGTGGCATGGACAATCCCCATGCTCACCAAATAAGGCAATAAAGCCCACAAAGTCTCAACAGCAACAACATAATTATAGCTAACAACAAAATAGCAATAGTCATAATCCAGCAACCAACACAATCAGCATAACAGCATATAATCAGCTAAGCTCCGGCCTCCTGCCGCTAGAGGCCTCAACCCCCGCATTACCTGAACCTAAAATGGTGCCCCAAACGTGGGGTGAGATCTCTAAAAAGAAATCTCAGTAAGACAAGGGGTCCTCAAGGATCTTCCACCCCAAGCTCACTTATATGTGCAATATAAGTTCTAAAACAGTTTAAACAATATATATAAGTTCCAAAGTCAGTGTAATGCACAGATAACCATGTCATGTGTGTCAATATAACCTACTTGCCAGAGAAATGTAGGAATACGTCTATTACCCACACATAGTACAAGACGCCACTTGCATCCACCCACAGTCTCACCATCTTGTATGACACCACATACTCAGGCTTACCATCAAAGTGGAACAGCACAAGCATATTATAAGGCACTTACACATAACAGTTCAACAACATTCCAATCATAAAGCATGAAAACATAACATGCATATAAACCATGGGGTATGGTTGAACCAACAATGGCTAAACCGAGGACACGAAAGCTTACCTCGCAAGCTAACTATCCAATACAAAGTCCACACCAGCTCAAAGTCCACACACAGCAGAATTACAATCTGTTTCGGACTAACAATCATATCAATAATCATACTCAACAAGTATATGACACAAAGACAACACCTTTCCTTGCGTTTTATGTCTTTAGGCTTCTCACAAAGCCTTAAGCCCCTAAACACATAGGTCCTGACTTAGATTCATTAATATAGAAGCCCTACTTCATCAATCTAGGGTCCACAAACCCTAGATAGCATTCTGCATGAACAGTATCTTCATTGTTCTCGAAAACTCAGAATATCCGGATATATGTCGGGGGAATATCCAGATATGCATATCCGGATATCATATCCGGATATCCATATTCAGATATCAGAAGGCCCCATATCCGGATATCAATATCCGGATATCCATATCCAGATATTTTGCGACAGAATGCAGTTTCTGCATTTCGCGAGATATCACTCCCAAGGTTCCATTTTTAACTATTCTAAACGTTAAAGCATGCATCTTTAAGCCCATTTAGGTTATTTATCATGTTGATTACTTGCTTAACTCATTAACATGCCAAGAATCAACCTTTAAGCAAGGAAAACTCATGATCAAGGTGGGTGACACTTACCCAAAGCTTAAAATAGAGCTACAAAGGCTCATGGAGCTCACCAATCAACTCATAAGCTCTGACTTGTAAGGCAAACAAAAATGGCATACAAAGGTTGCTTCTTTGCACCCAAAGATGACCCCTTGAAGATCAAAATACCATCACAAAGCTCCCCACAACTCAACCAACAAAGTCAGCAACCAACTCCCACACACACAGGAATATGCTTCTCACTCACCTAACACAAACCACAAGGTGTTTACAAGGAAGAACCATGAGAAAATGTGATCATTTCATGGTTATCCAATGAGGAAATGGTGGTGGCAAGAGGAGATGACACCAAGTCAGAAATGGGAGGCACAAAGGTCACGTAAAAATTGATATGGCCTAGGGTTTAGAGCCAAAAATGAGTAAATATAGTGGTTTAAGTCTTAAACACACAGTATTAGCGCTAATTGCTTATCTTAGCATTTTAATCCCAAACTCTGGAATCTGGACCTACTGATTTTTCTAATATTTATCATATTTTTATTATATTTTTCGCAGCACCTTTCCGGTACGCGTTTTTCCATAGCCAGTATCAGTTTTGGCATCAGTTCTCATTATTTTGACCTGAAACTTGTTTTACTAGTCATAGTGGTAGGAGGCCAGAGCTTAGTTGATGCTTGTTTTATGCTGCTTATGATGATATGCTGTTATGAGCTGATACTGGATGTTGTTTACTGCTTTTATGCTTTTAGCTTCATGTTGTTATTGTCGCTGTTGAGACTGATGTTGTGCATTGTTGCCTTATTTGGTGAACATGGGGATTGTCCATGCCACATAGACTTGGTTATGTCTTGTTTTATTTAAAGTTGTAATAATGTATCAGGATAATTGTCCAGGCTATGTGTTGTAGTCCTGTGACATAGATACTCACTTTGTTTATATATTGAGGTATTTCAGTTAGTTGTCTTACAATTTACATACAGACGATATTTTATGGTAAATGGTTAAGTATTAATGACGTCATAATTGAATTAAAGAAAAAGTTATTCCTCATTTTATTAAGTGTGGCTTAATACGATAGCATGTTAACAAACTGGGTTAACACGAGGTGTTATAGGTGGCAAGGTGGAGGCTCAAGGCTGCTGAAGAAAATTAGAAAACTCACGTAGTAGTGGCACCAAATCAGCCCAGGGCTTAGTGCCAAGGCTTTATATAGGCTACTTAAGTTTTAATCACACTGTATTAGTGCTAATAGCTACGCTTAGCATTTTAATCCCAAACTTTGAATTTTGAACCTAGCCATTGTTTTAGGATTTTTCATATTTTTATTTTATTTTTCGCATCACTTTTTCGGTACAAGCTTTTACATATCCAGTATTATTTCTGGTACCCGTTCTCCTTATTTTGATTTGAAACTTGTTTTACTAGTCCTATACATTATTCTAGGAATATTCATGCCCTTATTATGATTTTCAGGATACTTCATCGGTACGCATTTATACTGTGAGGCAGAACCGGTATCTGCACTTTTCATCATAAAAGCAACTTTCAGCATTATTAATCACTTACCATAATTATTTAAGCCTTCTCATAATTATTAGGGTCAATTATGGAGTTATTTCCTAAATTCACATTTAATTAATATAATTTTCTAATTTAACGGTGCGGGTTGTTATAATCTTGTTGAAGACTTGGTAATGTGGAACCGATGAATAATACTTGTAAACTATGTGTTTTATATTATAGAATAATACAAATTAATGTACATTTTACTAATGGCTGTAAAAAAAAAATACTAAATTTGGCAGTGTATGTAACAACAATCATTTGATCTTCTTCATATATTCCTTTAGTTTATATATATAAGCCAATGCTTTGTGATATGGTATTGTTCCGGATAGCAGGCCCAATTCCAAGGAATCAATCCACGTCAGCCCTACTAGCTCTTGATTGCCACCTCTTAGTACATAGGTGTCCCAGAGACAATCTTAGAGTCAGATGGACCCATGTACTTCTTTATTGTTATGAATAAACTTTATAAACAAAAGCATTATTTATCTTTTTTTCATATTGCATGTCTCAATTATTGAATGTGAATAACTGGATAAAGCCCTTGGAATGGAGCGGGTGTCACATTGAGGATCTGTGATAGGGATCACGATCATGAGGGCTCAATGACACCACACGTCCATTGCCAGAAATATGGTCCTAGTCTAGAGATACCGATAATGGGCATTGGTGATCTCGGGTAAGACTAGCATGACATAGCTACTTGCATGGAGATGCAAGGTAGAGTTCTCGTGAGCTACAAAAATGGAGATGTCTTAGCTGACTCGTGGGGAGACCTATTGGAGAATAGCTCGCACTGAATTCACCCACAAATAGACACTACGAGGAAATCTCATATATAGTGTCAGTAGGTAACGTCTCTTATTATTTGGGTGTGTCTTTCCTTAGACTTGATTTTGTGCTCTGGAAGGCTTGCTTTGATTGTATACCTTATCTTCTTGAAACATGGAGACTCGTAGGTATATTCTTGGGCATGCCCAATGGATTCAGGGCTAGTGTGACAAGCCGAAGGAATTCATCAATCTCTATGAGAGATTAGGTTATCCGTAGACCGGTGAAACCAGGATGACATTTACGGGACTCGGGAATCTATGCATATTAAAGGAGACATGAGATGGCTCGCTCTTTAGAGTCCGTGAATGAAGATTCCCTGTTTCAGCAAAAGCTAACCCTAGACCCCAGGGGTTGATACGTTTTCCTTGACCTAGGTCAATGGGATGGATAACCGAGATAAAAGGACAATTCACACAGTAACCAAATAGGTATAACAGGTTGATCATTCGATGAACTCAACTAGCTCTGGGACAACAAAACATTGCTAGTGCTCTATGTTGTCATTAGATGGATTGGGCCTAATGGGCCCAAGCCCATTTATGTCAGTGGCTATGTTAGGTCTGATGGGTTGTGCACAAACACCTTAAGTTGTCTTGAATTCTAGCATATGTGATTTGAGCCCAATAAGGGATAATGGGCCTAAGTTGGTAAAGCCCATATATTGTTTTGGTGAAGGAACAATGAAGAAAGATGGTTCCTTGGTTGAGTTTCATGAAGAAGAAGGCTATGGAGTAAGGTGGAGAGGGTGGCAGCCAAGAGGATTACAAAACCCACGTAGGAAGTGTGAAAATTCTGACCTAGAAATGTGTGCCCTTGTATTTATAGTCGCGATTAAGTGTAATCACACAGTATTAACATTAATAGCTACGCTTATCATTTTAACCTAAAACTTCATATTCTGAACCTAGCCATTTTTCTAAGATTTTTCATATTTTAATTTTAATTTTTTGCAACACTTTTTCGGTACGCGTTTTCACGCCGTCGGTATTAGTTCTGATGTCAGTTCTCATTATTTCGACTTCAAACTTGATATTCTTGACTTAAATATTATTTTAGGAATATTAATACACTTATTATAATTTTGTGGGATACTTCACTGGTACACACTTATACCGCGAAGCAGAAGCGGTATCTGCACTTTTCGTCAGAAAAGCGACTTTCAATATTATTAAGCCCTTACTATAATTATTTGGGTCTTCTCACATTTATTCTAGGTCAATTATGGAATTATTTCCTAATTTTATAATTAATCATTTAAATTCCTAATTTAGCAGTGTGGGTTCTTACATTCACCCCACCTTTTAAGAATTTCGTCCGCAAGATTAGAGACATACATGTCCCTAACTCGGGATATTACAGGATAAGTTCGTCCTCCCGCTCCAAGCGCACTCCTCCGGACTTGGTGAGGTTGTTACAAAAAGTGATGCGCGAGTGTTTGTTTGGTTGAAAAACCGTGGAGGTGCTGTAGTAAGGAGGATCGTACGATTAGTGAAGAGCTAGCACACATGGACGATGCTGATGGAGTAGCTCAGACTATGCATGTGTAGGAGAGCTGTGATAAATAGGAGCTTGGGCGAAAAATGTAGGCTAGCTCTTGGACCTCCTTCTAGTTTTCATTTTATTCTCCTTCATTTTGATTTAAATTTGGTTTTTGCATTCTGGTACTGTAATAGCTTGAGATTTTGTTTTGTAAATGCAGGTACGGTGACGAGGCTATTTATGTGAATATCACTCGTACAGTAGTTTGAGATTGCTGCGTTTTATTTTCTTTGTAGTTTCTTTCATTCATGTTAATTAGCTCAATCCTTATGGATTTGAGCTAAAATCTCTAAGGGTTAGCTGGCTGAGACCCCAACCAAACTTATTGATGTCAATTACTTTTCTGGTTGTAATGTTTAATTTCTTTAATTCAACTCTGATTTATATGTTTGAATGTGATTCCATTTCGGCCGTATGGAATATGTTCGCTTAGGGGAAATGATCTTCTCTGGAAATTGAGTTGGGTTCATGGACTCAAATAAGGAATTATTTGAGGGCGTATTTCTGAGTTGATTTTTTACTCTTCCATGTGGTTACGAGGACCTGAGCTGCAAGCTCTTAATCTCATTAGCTTGGGGGATAAGATGTTTGGGAAAAAAAGGGAAAATGGTTTTTAAGAGATTAAAAATCTACATTAGTCTACCAATTGAAAAATAATTGTTAAAGAATTTTGTTAAGTAATTACACCTCAAGATCTGTGGGTATGGAATCGAAGCGCAACCCATTTTTTTTTATTAGATCTCTTACAACTCTTTAAATTATGATTTCTCTTTATTCATTTAAATTCTTAGTAATTTTGTGAAAATATAATCAAATAGAAAATCCCCAAAATAATTTTCTCAATTTATTTTATTTTGTGTTTTAAGCAAGTGACCTCAATTTTTATTCAGAAACCTTCAAGTGAACATTAATTTCTAGTTTCTCTTATTTTCTGTTTACCCAAATTAATTTAATTTTCTTTTTGAAATTCAGTTTTGAGCAATTGCAGTTTTACTTCTGAACTTTTCGCCAAAAGATTCTTATGGGAACGATAGGGGTTTTAGATTCAACCCGAACACGACCCGATTAATTATTAGTGTCAAAATTTGAACACGACCCACTTTTTCTGCGGGTTGACACGACACGACACGAAAAATCTTATAATATAAGTGTGATCCGTTTATTTCGCCCCAAAAAAGCACCAAATCTGATTGCAATATAACAAAAAAAAAATCTTCAATAAAAAAACCTAGAGTGTATATTTTTTTTTATATCATTCAATAAAATTATCATAATAACCTTGAAAAAATAAAAAAAAATTATATTTGCGGGTCAGAGCGGGTTCACGGGTTGACCCGTGACCCGACACGAATATTTTCGTGTTATATTTTTCCAACTCGAACACGACCCATTTATTAAACGGGTTGACCCGAACACGAAAATTTCGTGTCGGGTCCGGGTTGGGTTGGCGGGTCGTGTCTTAAATTGCCACCCCTAGGGAACGATATTGGGATCTTAAGTACGCCCTATATTACTCGTTGTCGCGTATACTTGCACGCTACTTATATAAATGTTAGCAAGGCAACAACATTCTCACAATTAGAATCATATTAAAGATTTTTAGGATTGTCAAATTTCTTTATAATTCGTATTTGAACTTGTCTTGTATTTGTGAATCACCAAATAATCATCAATTCTAATTTTTATCCAATTTGGTTCGTTAAAATATATTTCCAAGAATTCGAATGCGAGGCGGTGGAGTCGTTGTTCCTGCCATAACCGAGGATACTTCTCGTAACTTTTCAGTATGGGATGCTAATGGTCAAGGCAACAGGGGATGGCCACTTGTATATAGGTTCATCTCGATCAACAATGTAGAAGATCAATTACGAATGAGAGAATTTAAATGATTGTTGTGCATTTTTACAACAAAATATAAATGCGAAATCATAGTCATTAAACTGGCGACTCAAGTCTTTTTTATTTTTTTAAGTCCTAACTCATATATCTCATGTATATATAAATATAAATTATACCTAAGCATTGTGGTGGTGTGAACATGCTTTTCCTATTAGAATTCTTAGTTGTTATATAAATTCACTTCTATAAAATAAATTGATAAGTTTTGCAAGTGGATCGCGAGCGCAAGATTATTTGTGTAATACCAAAATCGTAGTTGTTACAACTTAAAAGTATTTGCCGTTCCCTCTGGTCCTCCTGTACGGCGTTGGTTTCTTAGAACTATGCTAGTAATCTAATTCTTTTTATAACATGTTTTCATATTGAATTTTGTCTAATCGAAACCCTTATCTTAAAATTCATTTGTAAGAACCTTGATACCAGTTGAATTCTGCATGCACCTTCTTGCTTTAATTTAATTATATAAATGATACATATATTAATGCAATCTCGTATGCATTATTTTTATATTGATAGTTGGTATGGAAAACTGGTGATCAATATGATGCCTAGGAATAGGATATCTAATTGGTACATAATACACTGAATAACTATAGACATTGATTAGTGATGAAAAATGAATTACTAATAATATACCAAAACTCAGCCAAACAATTAAAAATGGAAAAAAGTTATATTTGGATACAATTTATGGTCTTGAGGCTTTCCGCTCCAATATAAATTGAGTTGCACTATACATTGAAACCTCATTCATTCTTCAAGAGAATTGCAAGAAGACAACGTTCTAGCGATAATAATCAAAACAGATATGAAGTTCGCCATCACAGCAATTGTTTTATTCTTATTTCTAGCTGACTTTGGTAGAGCCCAACCTGCAGGGGTCTTTGACATATCAAAACTTGGCGGAGCACCAAATGCAGATATAACTCCGGTATTATCATGTTGAGCTGACATTGAGAATTATTATTATTATTATTATTATTATCGTCTTTTTGTATAGTGTCAAGGGCCAAGTCCTTTTCTTTCGTGATTTATAATTGATTTGTGTTTTGCATGTTGTTAACTGTTAAGGCATTCTTAAGTGCTTGGAAACAAGCATGCGCATCAACAACTCCAGCCAAAATTGTGATTGGTGCTGGTACATACAAGATGAACGCCGTTGATGTCAAAGGTCCTTGCAAGGCTCCTATTGAAGTTCGAGTTGATGGCACAATTCAAGCACCGCCAAACCCTGATGACCTCAAGGGGGTCGATCAATGGATCAAGATTGGATATGTTGACTTTTTCACCTTATCGGGCAAGGGAATTTTCGATGGTCAAGGTGCAACTGCTTGGAAGCAAAATGCTTGTGTGAAAGACACTAATTGCAAGAAGCTTCCAATGGTAAATATTAATATCGACATTTTAATGACACATAAACTTTTACCTTTAATAGTATCAATTATTATCAGGCATTCTAATTGATTTTTCTGTCAAATGGCAACAGAATTTTGGTTTTAATTTTCTCAAACATTCAGTTGTCCGGGACATTACAACTAAGGACAGCAAATACTTTCATGTGAATGTTTTGGGATGCAACAATTTTACATTTGATGGCTTCAAAGTTATTGCCCCTGCAGAGAGCTTTAACACTGATGGAATCCACATTGGAAGATCAATTGATGTGAAAGTTCTTAACTCAAACATTGGTACTGGAGACGACTGTATCTCATTGGGTGATGGGAGTAAACAAATAACTGTCCAAAATGTGAATTGTGGACCTGGTCATGGTATTAGTGTTGGAAGCCTTGGGAAGTACCCAAATGAAGAACCCGTTGAAGGTTTACGTGTTAAGAATTGCACTTTCACTGACACTGACAATGGTGTTAGGATCAAGACTTGGCCTAGCGCCCCTGGAACATCTCATGCCAGTGATATGCATTTTGAAGATATTACTGTTGTTAATGTTAAGCACCCTGTCATCATAGACCAAGAGTACTGTCCATGGAACACGTGCAACAAGCAGGTATTTCAACCAAATTTTTTATCTTTATGCTTTAATGTTATTATCTTAACTAGTAATCTTCTTGTCTTAATTTGAATGATGTAATTTAAATGACTCATTTTTGTCTATTTCTTGTACGCTTTCAATGTCTTAGACTCCATCAAAAGTAAAGATAAGCAAGGTTTCCTTCAAGAACATTAAGGGCACTTCAGGAACTCCAGAAGGGTTGATTCTTATTTGCAGCAGTGGTAACCCTTGTGAGGGTGTTGAGTTAAGCAATATTGATCTCACGTTCAATGGAGCCCCAGCAACCGCTAAATGTGCTAATGTCAAGCCTGTAATTACGGGCAAAGCTCCTACTTGTGCAGCTTAGAGTGACCATATTTTATTTACTTTTTGTTTCTTTTAAGAGTAGACAAACCGTCCCTACAAAGTAATATGTGGACTAGTTGTAGTGTGTTATACTCAATATCAACCTATTCAATTTAGAGTTATCTAAATTTACAATTAATCCATCAAGTGAAGGTAATTGATCAATGCTAAAACAATAGTCATTAAGGTTTCCGTACATGATCTATATTACGCAAATTTAATATATATCTCGTCTAAAAAAATATTTTTCAGTCTCATCAATTAAAAAAATATTGAATTGTCAATCCGGAGAAATGGAATCAGAAATTAACTCTTTAGCTTTATGTATAAAAATATATAATAACGATTGAGAATACCCCACAATGAACAAATAATCAAAACAGTTATAATTTGGTCTTGATAAATATTTAAATTAAACTAAATCTAAAAAATTTCTATAGTCGCTTTTTGATATCAAATCATTTTGAAACTTTTGCTTTATCAAAATATTTTGTTAATAAAATCGAACCACAGAGCTGAAAAAATAAACTGTTAAATTTAAATTAACTTATGTATAAGTTACATTCTAAATTTTAGTCATTGATCCAACTTGCATATAACAACTCATCAAGCTAATAAATTATAGTCGTTATGAGCATACATACATCTAACATGCCCATTTACTCAAAAACCCACTACACACACTCAAATCCAAATATATATATATATATATATATATATATATATAGACTTTTAAGTCTTACTCCCCATCTCAGCCGTTGATGAACGGAAATCAACGGTTGTCATTTATAGTGTAATTAATCATTAATTAATTAAGTCTTGTGTCCATACCGATCCAATATCCACTTACAAAAATTCTTGAAACATTTACAACTCGCCTTCTGAGTTTAAAGCGATCAACATCAAAATCGTCATTCATTTCTCTAGGGTCATCAGTCACTCTATAAGTAGAGGTGACCTGAGCCACTGACTCGATTTCACACTAACCTGGGTGAGTTTTACGTCCTATTCCATGACTCTAGTCGTGTCTCAACTTACAATTTTCATAACTCCTCAATCTTTAGAATAAAGCCATGATTCCTTTCATAGTACAGAATCGTATTCATGTTCATTTCAGTCAATATATGTTAATTAATATATCCATTCACATAGTACCATACCTTAGTTCACGTACGCCTGCAAAAGTTTCAATTCAAGTAACATAATAAATAAAATACTCTATGCAACAACATACCTCAATCTTCATGGCATCTGCAAAATCGAAGGTCAATAAAGTTGAAATAACATCGATACATTACCACAATTCATAGTATTTATTTCATGCTTAGCACTATCCATGGTGATCACATGCCATCTACATATGAAACAGATCAATAATTTACATATTAACCTAGAGTCATGGAGACCACTTAACCCATAAGACTAATTAGACATGCACCTTTCTCGCATATACAAGATCGTATGTGGCCTTGCCACAAAGTCCAAGTGTTACACACTTAATTTCTTAAAGAGAATTTAACATTCTCAAACAAAGCCCCATCACAATTATGTAATAGCATAAGGCATCTTACCTTTCATGCCCAGCTTTGGCATATCATATTTTACTCATCCCACCACTTGATGGTTGTAGAGTATAAACTCATATTTAAGTCTCTTAATGTGTTATTATACCATGAGGAAAACTATAATTGATTGATCTGTGCACTCGGACCACCCGATGAGTCAAACTCAAATTGGTTCCCTCATAAGACTTCCAAGAGTCAACACTCTTAGGATCCAAGCCTTAAAGGAAAGCCCATGACATAGATTATCGGTCAAAGAACTAGTAGGCATACCAGTCTACAGTGTACCTCATACACAAGGACCACGTAAGAAAGGGCCTTAAAGGCCGTAGGCATGTGAGGATGAAAAGTAAAAATTTTCAAAGCGAAATTACACATACCAACTCAAAATACATGCTTTAGGACATAATGTTACCTTGTTTGTAATTCAAAACACGAAGGTGATCAATGTTAGGCTTGAAGGTTCAAACCCTCTAATGTTGATCCACACCACCCTTCGTCAAGACGTAAGAACTCTTCTTGAAAAGCCACCAACTCGAACACCACCAAGGAGCAACCTAGGCGTCCCTTGTTAAGAGATAGGAGGCTCGGTTTCAATATGTTTAGATGAGAGAATTTTCAGCAAGTGAAACTCACACAAAAGTGGCGCACATTTTAGGAGAGAATGACCTTTTATTTTCCAAAAACCCTAATTAGAAAATATCACAAAAAGGAAATATATATGGAGATGAAAGAGGAATTAATTTGAATTGGATTTTTCACTAAAAATCTAATCATGGAGCACCCCATTTGTGGAGGAAAGAGTGGAGTTTTTGCAAATCAAATCTAGTCAACAAACTCCTATCCTATCCTCTTAAAACTAAGTCTGCACCTAGTCAATATTCTGACCTAACAACATTATATGATCAGCCATAATGTGTGCCCCAATCAGCCCAAAATCATTCCCAAAATATTGATTAGTTGCAATTCAAATTGAATCAACTAAATCAAATACTTCCACAACCAACCAAATTTGAATGGAGCTTGATTTGTTGATTAAATGACCATCATTAAGCCACCAAATCAGCACCCTAATCATCTTTGATGATGTCCAAAGATCTCCTCTTGATACTTGGGATTTGATCTTGACAGGATACTATCAAGATCTTATCCTTTTCTTTTGTTATGAAACTTCCTTTCATAGCCAATTCAAATTTGAACATTTTAATTTAAATATTCAGATATTTTAAATTCAAAATTCCAATTCATAATTCGAATTTAAATTTAAATATTAGCTAATTAATTTAACTAATTAAATTAATTAATAATGTCTTGGACCATCCAACCCCATTACAACAATCCATGCGCCCTTTTCCCTCTAAGGTGGGCATCCTAACTTCTTCTTGGGCTAACAACCATTATTAGGCCCAAAACCTTTAATGCTATTATGTCATGATAATAAGTTGTTAGTGTGTGACCCATTAGGCCCAACATAGCCACTGACATAAATGGGCTTGGGCCCAACAAGCCCACAACCCATTTAATGACAACACAGAGCACTAGCAATGCTTTGTTGCCCCAGAGCTAGTTAGGTTAATGACATGATCATCCTATTAAATATATTTGGTTACCGTATGTATTTCCTTTCGTCACGGTTACCTTCCCATTAAACCTAGGGTGAGGAAATATATCAACCCTTGTGGTTTAGGGTAAGCTTTAATTCGAAATAGGGAATCTTTAATTTACTGACTCTAAAGGCAGATCATCTCATGTCTCTTTTACTATGCATAGATTCTCGAGTCCCGTAAATGTCATCCCAATTTCTCCAATTTATAGATAACCTAATCCCTTACAGAGATTTGACGAATTCCTTTAGCACATCACCCTAGGCTTGTGTTCTTTCAGGACATGCCCAAAGGTATACCTATGAATCTCCATGTTTCAGGCAGACTATGTATACAATCAAAACATGCTTTCTAGAACACAATTTAGGTGAAAACGTATTTTGATTTTGATATGCTTCATAAGTAGTTGGCATGTTAACACCATGGGTAGTGTTAAGCATGAAATAAGTACAATGAACTGTGGTAATATATCAATGTTATTTCACCTTTGACTGACTCTCAATTTTACAGATGCCATGAAGATTGAGGTATACCGTTACATAGAATTTTTGGTTTATTATGCTATTGAAATTGGAAATTTTGCAGGTGTACGTGAACTAAGGTACGTTACTATGTGAATGAGTATGTTAACTAACATGTATTGGTTGAAATGAACATGATTATGATTTCGTACTGTGAAATGAATATGAATTTATCATGAGGATATTGATTATAAATTGTAAGTCTAGTTGAGGTTAGAGTCATGGAATAGGACCAAACTCACTCAAGTCTGGTGTGGATTAGAGTTTGTGGGGTAGGTCACCTCAATTGAGGGAGTGACTGATGATCCCAGAGAATCGGATGACGTTTTGATGTCATTGTGAAACTTCGAGTTTTGTTGGTGACCTCTTTGTTTGGGGGTGCGCTTCTCGAAAAGGAGATTGTGATAGTCGAGAATGAGCTTTTGGAGAAGAACCAGGAAGGTATGTCTTGGAATGAGGTGGGACGTCATTGTCTGTGCGTCCAGATGTTGTTATGACCGAAGGTGAAAATTGAACACCGGAAGCCTTCTGGTAAGCTTCAACCTCTTGAGGTACCGCAGTGGAAGTGGGAAAGTATTTCCATGAACTTCGTGGTGGGTTGGCCTAAGACTCAGGCTGGTGTCTGCTTGACACGTGTCATTTTTTATGACTGTGCATCCTGACATGGCATATTTCGCTACACTGTGTAGTGAATTACATGCAAACATATTTCGCTACACATTATAGCGAAATATGCCGCATGACATTTTGGAAAATTTACTGTTGGCGTGGCAGTCTGGTAAATTTTTTTATCAGGCGTGGCAAAATGATCACTGTTCCGAACTTGGAAAGTGAACCGATGCAGTTAGGGCTGTGACGGTTGGGTCAGGTTTTTATGCCGACTCGACCCAACTTGGTTTTATAGGTCAGATATTTTGACCCAACCCGCTTTATTTTGATCCAAGTCAGGTCTGACTTGGTTTGGGTTTTTTTGAACAATTTCAGAACCTGTTCGGATCAGACCTGAATTGGTTTCTGAAGTGAGTCTGGTTTGGTTTCTGAAGTGGGTCAAATTCGACCTGACCCGTTTTTGACTTTGTTTCGTCACAAAGTTTCATCGAAATTTCTACGTTGCAAACGACGAAAAATTTCGTCACAAAATTATTTTTTGGTCGGAATACTTTTTGTCGAAAAGCGACGGAATTTTTTCTCTAATGGAATTTTCTACGAAAATAAATTTTTTATCGAAATTTAGTTTCCATCAAAAGTTTTGACGAAAATGATTTCCTCCATCAAATGTTTTAAACGAAAAAAGAATTCTGTAAAAAAATTTAACGGAATGTTTTCCGTTCAAAATTTCGATCGGAATGTGTTCTGATGAAAATTTCGACGGAAAATGTTTTAGGGAAAATGTTTCATTTGAAACTTTCGACGAAATTTAGATTCTCTAAAGAATTTAGACAGAATATTTTTTCGTCAAAATTTTTACGAAATTTTTTGACAATAATGTGTTCCGTTAAAAATTGTGATGGAAATATTTTTTATCAAAAAACTTGACGAAGATATTTAGTCGAAATTTTTTTTATGGAAATGTGTTTCGTTAAAAATTTCGACAAAATTATTTTTTTGTCAAAAAGTTTAACGAAAATGTTTTCTTCAAAAACTTTTACTGAAATTTGAATTTTGTAAAGAATTTTGATGAAATTTTTTTCCGTCAATTTTTTTTGATGAAAATGTGTTTCGTCGAAATTTTTGACGAATATTTTTTTTTTTGTGAAATATTTTGACGAAATTTAAATTTCGTAAAAAAATTTGACAAAATATTTTTTCCGTCAAATTTTTTTTACATAAATGTTTTAGTCACAAATCTTGATGAAAAACATTTCTCGTCATAAATTTTTGCGAAATTTTTTTATGGAAATATTTCCCGTAAAAAAAATTTGACGTAATTGTTTTACGTTAAAACTTTTCTTTTAATGTAATTGTGATTTTCTTTTCTTTTTTTTTCACATAATGGGTATGGGTCAAGTTTTGGATCAGGTTTTAGGTCATTATTAAAATAAGTCAGGTCTAAAACTGACCCAAATAAAAATGGGTGAGTATTTAAACCAGTTCAATAAAACAAAATATTTATAAATCAAAGCAAAGACAAAGCAAGTCAATCAATTTTTTGACGCAGCCTCAAATGCTATCCATGTATGATTATAATTTCTTAATACCCCTGTTGTCAATATTAATATTACTAACAGCAAGGCATGTTGTCGTCAATCTACCTTCCCAGACATATTTTATGGGGAAAATATTTTCTCATGTTTGATGAGAGTTTAATTCTCATGTTGTGACCCTTCGATTTGCGTGTAAAACTTTTTTTTTTTTTTTTTTAATAAATATAGGGTCCACCATTAGTTGAGTCACAACATAAGAATTCAAATCTCATGCGATATGAGAAAATCAATCCCCTATTTTATAATATGTAATAGGAGTATCATAGTCATTGATTAATGAAATTATAAAATGGTTTAAATGAACAGAATTTTTGATGAGCCACTCATCAAGGGCGGGGTAGGTAACATTTTACGTCAAGGCATATCTCAGGCTTGATACAGAAATGACGCACATGAACCGTTGACTATAGGAGGTTATTTTGGGTGAGCCGGGACCACCATTTTTAGGTGGTCCTTTAGTATAAATAGGAGGGTAAAATGGGAAAAGTGAGAAAATAATAAGGGTAAAAAAGGAAAAAAGAAATTTAATGTTGTGAGAAGAAACACCAAAAGATTCAGTGATCCTGGAGCATATTAAATTTTTTCTGACTATAGAGGGAACCTAGGGCCTTGGCTCTTATACCACCCGTATTTTATGTTCTATTGATTTGACCCTTACTTGCATGCATTAATTGTAACAACATGATACATAATTGGAGTCAAGCTAAAATACTCTATAAAATTGTTATCAAAAAAAAAAAAATTACTCTATAAAATAATTTAAAATTTGAAAATTAATTCCTCTGTCCTTCAGTTAGTACCTACCCCACGTCATTCTAAACACAATTCATAAAAAATCGTCCCACTCATTTAATAATATTGTATAAACTGTTTAGTTAGGTAGCAAGGGATTTTCATGACAACAAAGTTTTTTTTTTTTTTTTTTTTTGGCAACTTTGACAATTTTCTAATGAGTCTTCTTCTCTTTCTCCTATTTTGACACACTTCCACTTTTTGAATATATATAGAATATAATAAATATTTTTTAAATAAACAAGCCAACCTACAAGCTTTGTAGGCCGGGCTTTGTGTTATTTGGCCTACGGCCTATTTATTTAAAAGGCTATCCCATAAGCCTAGGCCCACTCTAGTTATTAAATAGGTCGGGCCGGGCTAGGCCTAACATAGGCTAGGCTGTAGGCCCCTGTATTTATATCCCTACATCCAAGCATATAACTCAACTCAGCTCCGGCCTCCTGCCAGTCGAGGTATCAACCCTAGTATTACCTGAACCTGAAAATGTGTCCCAAACGTGGGGTGAGATCTCTAAATAGAAATCTCTGTAAGGCAAGGGGTCCTCAAGGATTTCTCCACCCCAACCTCACTTACATGTGCAATATAAGTTCCAAAAGCAGTTTAATAATATTAGTTCCAAAATCTGTGCAATGCAATATATAATCATGACACGTGTGTCAACTATTCTACTGGCCAGAGAAATGCAAGATTTACATACGTCTATTACCTACAATCAGTGCAAGACACAACTTCCACTTAACCACAGAATCACCCTATTGTATGTCTCTTACATACTCAGGATTACCGTCTAGGTGGAACAACACATGCATATCATAAGGCATCCACATAACAGCTCAACAACATTTCAAATATCAATACATGAAATCACATCATGCATATAAACCATCCCGTATGGGCATGGTGGAACCAACAATTACTAAACCAAGGACACGATAGCTTTCCTCGCAAGCTAACTATCCAAACAACTATCCAACCAAGGTCAATGTCCACAAACAGCACTCTCACAGTCTATTTATACCAACAATCATATCAACAATCATAATCTATAAGCATATAACATAAAAACAACGCTTTCCTTTTACGTTTCATGTCTTTAGGCTTCTCACATAGCCTTAAGCCCTTAATCACTTTGATCCTGACTTAGATCAATTATTACAGAAGTCCACATTAACCAATCATGGGTCCACACACCCAAAATGCCATTCTGTATGAACAGTACAACTACTGTCTCAAAATTCCCAAAATATCCGGATATATGTCGGGGCCATATCCGGATATCCATATCTGGATATGCATATTCGGATATCAAAAGGACCATATCCGGATATCATATCCGGATATCAGTATCTGGATATCATATCCGGATATTTCGCGATAGAATGCGGATTCTGCATTTCGCGAAGATATCCATCCAAGGTTGTATTTTTAACACATTTATTCCTCCAAGAATCCATTTTTAATCATGTTTAGCCCAGTACTCATGCTAGTTACTTAATCATCTTATTAATCATGCCAAAACTCAATCTTTAAGCAAGGAAAACTCATGATCAAGGGTGATGAACTTACCCAAAGTTTTGAAATAGAAACAAGGTGGCTCTTGGAGCTCACAAATCAGTTCCACAATTCTGAATGTGAACCCCTTGTAGTTTGGATTTAATTTACATGTTTTTATCTGATTGAATCTATTTTCCTTCGTTCTTCATCTACTCATTCTTTTAGATCTGATCACTCTAATGGATCGCTAGGGTTAGGATTCGCAATAGGGATATTGAGATCTTAATTCCTGACAAGGAGGAAAATAGTTGTTCATGTATGCACTAGGGATAGGGTACATGAATCGCAAACGTGAAAGATTCACCGATTTATGTGTTTAACCTAAAAAGGAATCACTAAGGGATTAGGGTTCTAATAGGGTTAACAAGGTTAAGATCACTAAGGGATTAAGGCTTCACCAATAAAATAAAAGATGGTGAATCGTTTGATCAATGGGTAAATTGCATGTAAACCTTGATTCAGATTACAAGTTGGGGATCAGACAGGTGTTTGTCCTCTTACTACGATATTTTCTCAATTATTTTTCAAACCTATTTTTATTCAAACTTGTTTATCTATTTTTACAAAACCCTAAAAATACGCATTTACTTTTCAATTTACTTTTCTGAAGTAATAAACACCATTTGTCACATCACTTGATCCGTTCAACGTAAGGGGACTGGTTATTGTAGTACTTGGTCTACAATCCTTGTGGAGACGATATTCTACTTTCCTTTTATTACTTGGAACAATCGGTACACTTGCCGAGTTCGCAACAAGTTTTTGGCGCCGTTGCTGGGGATTGTAATTTCCAATATTATAAATAACCGTTGATCTTTAAGCTTGGATATTTTATTTATTTATTTTATTTATTTATTTATCATTTTAGGATTTGTTCTATCTTGATCTGCATTTTGCAGGTATTACTAACCATCTTCTTTGAGTTTTATGCGAGGTAGACTTGCTCCTGAAGATCTTGTGTTTGATCCTGAAATCACAAGGGCTGAGAGGAAGTTGAGAAGGGTTGCCAAGCAGATAATTTGGGAAGGTCCGATTAGTGAACCTGTTTAACCAATACAAGAGATGGCGAATCAAAATAACGCCGGAGGAGGTCCCAACAATCAACCTCCTGCAGCGGAGTTGATGGAGTCAATTCTGGCTCCAATGTTCACAAGGCCGAACTCTAGTGTTGTCCGGACATATACAAGCCAACAATTTTGACATCAACTCGTCTCTTATCAACTTGGTGGAAAAGACTCCTTTCGGTGGTGAGGATTACGAAGATACTCACGACTTCATGGACAGATTTCTGAGAATCTGTGACACCACCAAGCACAATGGGGTGTCTGATGATACAATCCGGGTTGTTTCCTTTTGCTTTGACAGGGAAAACTCTTAGATGGTTAGACCTACAAACTCCCAACAGTATCAGAACATGGGATGAGTTGGCGGCTAAGTTCTTTGCTGAACATTTCTCTCGAGAAAAGTACAATAAGCTGGTGAATGAAATCACCAACTTCATTCAACAGCCGAGAGAGACCCTCTGTGCAGCTTGGACAAGATTCCAAGAGTTGATTAGAAAATGCCCTCAATATGAATTTCCAGATGAGAAGAAGGTCAGAGTCTTTTACAATGGGATGACACCAGATACTAGGATGATTGTCAATGGTAAAGACTGCAGCTGAAACCCTGGAGCTGATTGATTATATGGCACGAAATGAAAATGCCTCAATAGAAGTTCAATTGACTCAATCAGCTCAATTAAAGAAGGGAATTTTACAACTAGGGAATCATGATGCATCATTAGCTGAGCAGAAAGTGATTTCGCAAAAGCTAGCAAGTATGAATGCTAAGTTGGATAAGATGCGAATTTCCACAACTCAAGTTAATTCAATTAACTGTGAGTACTGCAAGGAAGAGCATGAATCCAATGAGTGTCCAACATTCATGGGAGCTGAACCATTCTAAGTTAATGGAGTGTGGTATGATCCAAGGCCACCACAAAACACTCAAGGCTATTTGAGGAACCAGGATAGTGGCCAAGGAAATAATTTTCAGAGGAGAAATCAAAGGGGAGGCTTGGATTATAAATCTAATAATTTTCTGCAACCTCCTCCTCTTCTAGAAAAGGAGCCATCTGATCTAGAGAAAGCAATGCTGCAGCTTTCTAAGACCACAAATGATCACATGGAAAGTACAAGTGCTTTCATGAAAGAGACTAGAGCCTATCACAAGAATCAAGATGCCTCCATTCAGAATTTGGAGACCCAGATAGGGCAGCTATCCAGGCAGTTAGCTGAAAGAACTCCAGGGCAGTTTCCTAGAGATACTATTACAAATCCGAAAGAAGAATGCAAGTCCATTATAACTAGGAGTGGAATTATGATCACTCCTCAAGACAAGCCCAAAATGGTTCAGCCAAAGAAAGTTGATGAACCATTGATTGAACCAGAAAGTGAGAAGGAAGCAGAAGCATCTGCTACTATGCAAGAGGAACCTGCAAGGCAAGACAAAGATGAGGCAAAGGAGAAAGCTGTTGAAGCTCCAAAAAAGCCGATGAATTTTTCTAGTTTTGAGAAACCTCCCTATCCGATGAAGCTCAAGCAACAGGCACAAAAGCAACAATATGCCATGTTTTCCGAAATATTTAAAATTCCTTTTGCTGAGGCTTTAGCAAGTATGCCTAACTATGCTAAATTCATGAAAGATTTATTGTCTAGAAAGCATAAGTTGCAGGAGTGTGAGACAGTAGCACTTACTGAAGAGTGCAATGCCATTATAACAAAGAAGTTTCCACCAAAGCTTCGAGATCCTGGGAGTTTCGACATCCCAATTGCGATAGGAAACACCAATGTTGGCCGGGCACTTTGCGATCTTGGAGCAAGCATCAATTTGATGCCATTGTCGATGTGTAAGTCGTTGGGGATTACTGAATTGAAGCCAACTATGGTCTCTCTACAGCTTGCTGATCGTTCAATGAGGAGACCTAGTGGAATCATAGAAGATATTCTTGTTAAAGTTGACAAGTTCATCTTCCCTGCTGATTTCATTGTGTTAGAAATGGAGGAGGAAAGTGAAATACCTCTTCTGTTGGGTAGACCATTCTTGGCCACAGCTCGAGCTATGATTGATGTAGAACAAGGAAAGCTCGAGTTGAGGATGAATGAAAAGAAAATTACCATCAATGTTTTCGATGCTATGAAAACTTCATCTGATGAGAGTGATTGTTTCAGACTGGATGTGTTTGAAGAGGTGGTTTTGGAGGAGAGAAGTGAGCTTCAAGAGCTTGAAGAGGAGTTGAAGGCTCAAGATGAAGCTACTCCACAATAAGAGCTAGAAGTTATTTTCGAGGTGCTAGAAAAGAAGGAAAATGATCTAATTACAGTAGTACCAAAAACAAAATTGAAGGAGTTACCTGAAACTCTAACATATACCTTCTTTGGAGATGAAGAGCAATACCCGATAATCATCAATAAATATTTGTCTAAGGTTGAAAAAGAGAGTAAGAAGGAAGTCCATCTGCGGCATGAAGAAAGCAAGCTAAAGGTTAAGATGGAAAAGCACAAGAGTAAGGAAAAACTTGTGAAAACCAAGTTTGAAATTCCTGAGAAACTTCCTTCTCACCTACATACATATGATCCTGGAAAGACACAACATTGGATCAAGAAGACTGGGTCATCATTGGTTGCGTGCTTCCGACCACCATGAATCTTAAACGATTCCCGTCAGGCTCGTGACGTTAAACAAGCGCTCATTGGGAGACAACCCACCAGGAACAATTAATTTTAGTCATTTTAATGATTTTAGGTTATATAATAAGAGTTGTGAACTTTGAGCTGACGCTTCCGGCGTCAAATTCACGCTCTTAGCGTGAGATTTGCGAAAGAGTTTCACGCCATCAGTGTGGATTTCACGCTAAGAGCGTGAGGAAACAGGAGGATTCACGCTATCAGCGTGAGTTATCAGAGAATCCCATGCTGTCAGCGTTATATTGGCGCTATGAGCGTGGGGACCAAAGTCAGATTTTTAAATTTCAAAACCCTAATTTCCTTTCCCCTTCTACGTTTCCCAGTCGTCATCCTCCCCTCTCTCTTTTTCTCTCTCTCTCTCTTTCACAATCGCACCACCTCCAAGCACCACCACCATACCGCACCACCAACCTCATTCAGCCATCTTTCTCTCCATCTCCCTCCTTATCATTTTCCCTCTTACCACCGAGCACCACCATCAACCAGCGCCCTCACAACCGCGCACCACTGCGCCACCAACAAGCACCACCGCAAGCCACCACTGTACCCTTCCCCTCTTATTTCTTTCTCTCCCTCTCATCACACCCTAGCACCGCCAGACCACCGCGCACCACCACCGTACCACCCACACCACATCTTACCACAACTTCTCCATCTCCTTCCCCAAACACCACCGGAGGTTGAAAAAAATTGTGGGTCTTCTTCTCAGTGATAGGGTTTCACCATTTTCCATCTTTTGCAATCAATGGCTGGTGAAAAGGCACTCTTCTTAATGATTTCTGATGAATTAAAAGAGTGCATACTAAATTTGATTAGCAAAATATCTGTGCATGCCATGTGTTTGATGTTATTCCTACATTAGATAACTCAGGATTGTTGAATCATTTTACACCTTCATAAGCAATTGCACTTAACAGCTCATTAGCATTTCATAAACAGTACATGAAAACACATCATGCATATAAAACATCCCCCAATAGGAAATGGTGGAACCAAACAATAGCTAAACTGAGGACACGAAAGCTTACCTCTCAAGCTATCCTTCCAAACCAAGAGTCCACACAGGCCCAAGGTCAGCAAACAACACAATCACAGTCTGTTTATCAGAAATATCATAATAACCATACTTGATTACTTAATCATTTTCAAGACTGCAATTTCATCTCTTTATGAAATATTCTAAGATTTTACTATGTTAAACTAGACATCTTAAGGTTTCCAACGATATATTTTATGCCTCAATCGGAGTTGTATAACTCCGGTTATATTTTTCGCAAAGTGACTATTGCAAACTCAATTTCCAGCAATCAAGTCGCGACTTCAAATAAACACTACGACCTATGTGTTAGCTTTACATAGGTCCAAACCTCACTCAATTTGGATCTCTGTAGCTCGAGATATCGCGATTTTACTAAACTAGGTCATTGCTGTCACAAGTAGGAATCGATTCCCAAACACGGGGAATCCATTCCTGCTCTTGGGAATCGATTCCCAACATAAAGGAATCAATTCCCACGCGCGCAAAACAGAATGCTGCAGCAAAATTCTGCATAATTCGATGTGGGAAAGGTTCCTAATGATCCAAGGTTCGGTTTTTCTCAAAAATAGAAGTTCAAAAACACTAAACATGCATAGATTAACAACTCTCAACTTAGTTAATCAAAGTTCCCTCTTTTAGTGACTAAAACAAGTTAAAATCATGGATTTAAAGAGGAATGATCATGGTATACCTATGGAGGTCTCAAAACAGTAGAAAGATATGTTCTTGGAGCTCTCAAATCTGCCTCAATAATTCAGATTGCACAAGCCACGAATTTGATCACAAAGCAAGGTTATTTTCCTTCAAAGGTGGCTTCTTGAACCCACAATGGCAAGTAAATTTTCTCCCTCCTCAAGAACCCAGAAAATCAGCCCAAACCCTCACCAATCAACAACCAAAAACTCATAAATGGAAGGCCCCTTACTCGCACAATGCAATCTCACACTAAGCTAAAGTGTTTTGGTGAAGGAATCATGAAGAAAGGTGGTGTCTTGATGAAGTTTCATGAAGAAAAGGCTATGGAGTGAGGTGGAGAGGGTGGCTTCCTCCAAGGCTCAGAAAATCAACATAGAGAGGTGGCAATTCTGACCTAGGGCTTTGTGCCAAGTCCTTATATAGTCACTTAAGTTTTAATCGCACAATATTAGCATTAATAGCTACGCTTATCATTTTAATCTCAAACTTCATATTCAGAACCTAGCCATTTTTATAAGATTTTTCATATTTTTATATTAATTTTTCGCAATACTTTTCCGGTACGCGTTTTCACGCTGACAGTATTAGTTCTGACATCAATTCTCATTATTTTGACTTCAAACTTGTTTTACCAGTCCTATATATTATTTAGGAATATTCACACACTTATTATAATTTCCTGGGATACTTCACCGGTACGCATTTATACCGAGTTGCAGAACCGGTATCTGCGCTTTTCGTCAGAAAAGTGACTTCCAGCATTGTTAATCACTTTCTATATTTATTTAAGCCTCATAATAATTATTAGGGTCAATTATGGAATTATTTCCTAATTTCACATAATTAATTAATTAATTTCCTTAATTAACGGTACGGGTTCTTACAGAATGCGTAGCCCCGGAATCAAACAATACATCAACATGATCCACTAACTATGATAGTATCTCTCACAAGGTTCAGAGCTCGGTCTGACTGCTGACTATCCAAGGTATACACTCGCCCTGTGGCAGGTGGCACAACAGGTGCCGCTGGTGGTGGAAGGGGAACCATCAGAAGTGGAACTGCCTGAACTGCAACAGCTCTTGCCGTCGTCGATGGAAAATCTCTAGCATAGTGGCCCTCCTTGCCACACTGGAAACAAAAAGTTTGGCCGGTAGCACACGGCCCCAAATGAGTCTTCCCGCATCCCGTACATCTGGGAGGCGGAGGCCTCACTGCACTCCCCTGCGTAGAGGTCCTCTTGAACTGTCCAGGCACCTGCCTAGCAGCCAACTGTTTTCCCTTGCCCTTTCCTGCGAACTTCTTGTCTTTCCAAGAAGTGGAACCACCTGCTCCCTTCGTCTCATCAACCTTGGCCCTCTTGGCCTTGCTCGTAATGCAGACATCCTCTATGTCCTTACACTGCTGTACCAGTGTACCAAAGTCTCTGGAGGCAGCTCTAGCAATGTGATTTGCAATCACCTCATTAAGTCCCCTACGGAACTTAGCAGCCAAGAATGTAGCAGCAGGCATCACCATCCGAAAATGTGCAAACTTGACCAGCTCATTAGACTTGGCCAGGTACTCATCCACAGACATCGAGCCCTGCACCAATCTGTGAAACTCCCCCTGTTTCCTCTCTTGCGCATCCATAGGGAAGTCTCGACCAAGGAAGCAATACTCAAAGAATGGCCATGTCATCACATGACCCTGCATCTCAAAAGCATAAGAGGTGTTCGTCCACCACTCGTGTGTGTCTCCCTCTAGCATGTAGGTCGCAAACATCAGCTTCTCCGGGTCCGTACACTGCATCACTCTGAATATCTTGTCCAGAGCCTGTAACCATCGGGCAGCAGTAATGGGATCAGAAGGCCCATCGAAAGAAGGTGGCTTATGCTTACGATAAGCATTTAGCCGGCGGTCGATCTCGTCTCTATCCTCGACCAGCACAGGGACATCCTACATCGCCCCCGTAAGATGACTGCCCTCTCCTGTAAGAACCCGCACCGTTAATTAAGGAAATTAATTAATTAAATGTGAGAATTAGGAAATAAATTCCATAATTGACCCTAATAATTATTATGAGACTCTAATAATTATAGTTAGTGAGTAATAATGCTGAAAGTCGCTTTTCGGACGAAAAGTGCAGATACCAGTTCTGCTACCCGGTATAAATGCGTACCGGTGAAGTATCCCGAAAAATTATAATAAGTACATGATAATTACTAGAATAATATGTAGGACTTGTAAAACGAGTTTCAAGTCAAAATAATGAGAACTGGTGCCATAACTGATACTGGCTATGGAAAAGCGCGTACCAGAAAGGTTCTCCGAAAAAATTAAAAATATGAAAAATATTAGAAAAATGAGTAGGTTAAGATTCCAAAGTTTTGGATTCAAATGCTAAGCATAGCAATTAGCACTAATACTGCGCGATCAAGGCTTTAGTGGCTATAAATATGCAAGTTAGCACAAAACCCTAGGCATTATGTTATTTCTCTACGTGAGGGTGGCTGACCAGGTTCTCTAAAACACTGTTTCATTGCATCTTCACCATTCTTGGGGGTTTTGTGACCTTTTCTTCCATTTCTTCCTCTCTTTTGATGAGCAAACACTTGGGTGAATGCATTGTAAGGAGGTTGTGGTCTTGTTTCTCTGTTGAGGGGCCGTGTGAGGGAGATTTGGTGACTATTTTGGGCTGGGTTTGAGAGTTGGTTTGGGTGAGCCATGATCATGGCATTTTGAGGTTCAAGTGGTGACCTTTGGTTTGAAAGAACTAACCTTTGTGTGCCATTTTCATATTCTTTGGTAGGCTGAACTGTAGAGGTAGTGTGGTGAGCTCCATGAGCCTTTCTTGCTGAGTTTCAAGCTTAGGTAAGTGCTACTAACCTTGATCATGATTTTTAGTGGCTTAAAGGTTATGTCTTGCCATGTTTAACAAGTTAAACAAATAACCAACATGATAACTGACCTAGAAGGGTTTAAAGATGCATGCTTTAACATTGAAATGGATTAAAAATGGAACCTTGGAAGGATATCTTCGCAAAATGCAAAAACTGCATTCTATCGTGAAATACCCGGATATGATATCCGGATATGGATATCCAGATATGATATCTGGATATGGGGTCTTGATATTCGGATATGGATATCTGGATATGCCCCCGACATATATCTGGATATTCTGGGATTTCAATGAACAGTAAGGTATTGTTCATACAGAGCGCTAGTATGGGTTTGACCCTAGATTGATGAAGTGATACTTCTGTAATATGTTGTTTAAGTCAGAACCTAGGTGGTTAAGGGCTTAAGTCTTTGTGAGAAGCCTAGAGACGTAAATTATAAAGGAAAGGCGTAGTCTTTATGCTATATGCTTGTTGAGTATGAATGTTGATATTGTTATTGGTCCAAACAGATTGTGACTTTGCTGTTTGTGGACTTTGAGCTGGTGTGGACCTTGTATTTGGACTGTTAGCTTGCAAGGGAAGCTCTCGTGTCCTCGGCTTTGCCATTTTTGGTTCCACCATGTCCCATGGGGGATGGTTTATATGCATGATGTTGTTTTCATGTATTATTTGATAAATGTTGTTGAGCTGTTATATGCGAGTGCCTCTATGATATGCATGTGGTGTTCCACCTATACGGTAAGCCTGAGTATGTGGTACATACAAGATGATGAGGCTGTGGGTGAGGTGCAAGCGATGTTCCTTGTACTAACTGTAGGTAATAGACATATTCATGCATTTCTTTGGCCAGTAGAATAGTTTAAACACACATGGCATGAATATCTAATCCACTGCATAGTTTTGGAACTTATATTGAAATTACTGATTTTGAACTTATATTGCACATGTAAGTGAGCTCGGGGTGGAAGATCCTTGAGGACCCCTTGTCTTACAGAGACGTCTTGTTTATAGATCTCACCCCACGTTTGGGGACACTTATTTTAGGTTCAGGTAACCCTGGGATTGAGATCTCAGGTGGCAGGAGGCCAGAGTTGAGTTAGATATTGCTGTTATGTGCTGACATGTTGGATGCTGGATATGCCTGTTGCTTTTATGCTTTTAGCTTCAGTTATTACACTATTTTTGCTGTTGAGACTGCTGTTGCGCATTTGTTTCCTTATTTGGTGAGCATGGGGTTTGTCCATGCCACATAGACTTGGTTATGTCTTGCTTTATTTGAAGTTGTAATAATGTATCAGAATATTGTCCAAACTACGTGTTGTAAATCCATGACTTTAGATAATCACTTATTTATATATTGAGGTATTACAGTTAGTTGTCTTTGCAATTTACATAAAGGCGATGTTTTTATGAAATTGATTAAGTAATAAACTTGGCTAAGGTTAATGACTTCATGATTGAATTAAGAAAAAGTTGTTCTGCATTTTAAATAAGCGTAGCTTAATACGATGATATGTTAACAAACCGGGTATACACGGGGTGTTACATCTCCCATCTGACTCTGGGTGTCGTCATGAAGACTGGGTGGAGGTGGAGGCGGTGGCCGTGGAGGTGGTGGCGGAGGACACTGGCTAACAGCAGGAGCAGCCCTCATCTCCTCTAACATGACTCTCATCATAGTCATGTTCGTCATACGATTGGCTTCCAATACATCCTTAATGGCTTTCCTGTTCGCCTCTCATGCAGCGTCCAGCATAGCCTGGTTTGCCATTCTCATGGCCTCCTAGTCGGCTTGTCGGGCCGCCTGCATTTCAGCCAATACAGCCAGGACAGGATCAGGTTGACCCTCATTGTTACCTTGGTTCCTCCTTAGCTGTACCATGACTCTGCTCAAGTTACACAAAGAATGAGTTGATCAGGCCCATGCAATGTGGTCATATATGCATTATTATAATAAAACCAATCAGAGAGAACAAAAGATACAGACTCTCATCAAACATCCTAAGTTATTGCAACACATACAGGCTTTTTCCTAGAAAGTGCTCTGATACCATAAAATGTAACACCCCGTGTTAACCCGGTTTGTTAACATGTCATCGCATTAAGCCATGCTTAATTAAATTGCGGAATAACTTTCTCTTTAATTCAATTATGACGTCATTATCATTAGCCAAGTTGATTACTTAATCAATTTTCATAAAAACATCGCCTGTATGTAAATTGCAAATACAACTAATTGAAATACCTCATAATATAAAATAACAATGAGTATCTAAGTCACGGGACTACAACACATAGCCCAGACAATATCCTGATACATTATTACAACTGAAACCAAAAAGCATAAGGTCAAACCAATGTGGCATGGACAATCCCCATGCTCACCAAATAAGGCAACAAGGCCCAACAGCGGTCTTAACAGCAAAAACATAATCTTAAATGAAGCTAAACATAATAGCAACAGGCATATCCAGCATCCAACATGTCAGAATAAAGCATATATAATCAACTAAGCTCCAGCCTCCTGCAGCCAGAGGCATCAGCCCCCAAGTTACCTGAACCTGAAATAAGTGTCCCCAAATGTGGGGTGAGATCTCTAAACAAGAAATCTCAGTAAGAGAAGGGGTCCTCAAGGATCTTCCACCCCATGCTCACTTACATGTGCAAATATAAGTTCAGAAGCATTTATTCAATATAAGTTCCAAAATAGTGCAATGCAGTAGATAATCATGTCATGTGTGTTATAACTATTCTACTAATCAGAGAAAAGTGCAGGAATACCTCTATTACCCACACAGTACCAGCCCTTGCTGTACCCGCCTACAGGACCACCCCTTGGCCTCCTGTCTAGATGCAACACCACATACATATTATAAGAGATTGCACTTAATAGCTCCATAGCAGTTCAACAAATAACACATGAAAACCACATCATGCATATAAACCATCCCCCCATGGGACATGGTGGAACCAACAATGGCAAAGCCGAGGACACGAAAGCTTACCTTGCAAGCTAACATCCAATGTCAAGAGTCCACACAACTCAAGGTCTAAACAAAGCAGAATCACAATCTGATTTAGACCAACAATCATATCAATAAACATTGCTCATAAGCATAAACATAAAGACTACGTCTATCCTTTACGATTTACGTCTTAGGCTTCCTACAAAGCCAATAGGCCTTAATCCCTTGATTCTGACTTAGTTAAGTTATTACAGAAATTCAACTTCATCAATCTAGGGTCCACAAACCCATAACTCAAATCTGTATGAACAGTACCTTACTGTTCATCGAAAACCAAGAATACCCGGATATATGTCGGGGACATATCCGGATATCCATATCCGGATATCATATCCAGATATCCATATTCAGATATCAAAAGACCCCATATCCGGATATTTCGCGATAGAATACAATTTCTGCATTTCGCGAAGATATCCTTCCAAGGTTGGGTTTTTAACCCATTCTAACGTCCAAACATGCATCTATAACCTCTTTTAAGTTCATATACAAATTATATACTTGTTTACCTCATTAAACATGGCAAGACTCCACTTATACCAATTAAAATCCATGATCAAAGGTGGTAACACTTACCTAAGCTTAAAACAGCCAACCAAAGGTGCTCTTGGAGCTCACAAGTCAGCTCTAAGGTACTAACTTCAAGAGTCCACGAAAATACACTTCAAGGTGGGTCCTTTCTTCACAAAGATCACCACTTGAAGATCCCACAACCAAGGAAAAGCTCAAACCAAGGAAAACTCAGAACACAGCCCTAAGAACCCCCTTAAAACAGAAACTCCACTCAACTACAAGGTCACAACTCACTCCCAATGATGATTCTCACTCACACAAGTGTTTAGGAGAAGATTTCATGAAGAAATGTGACAAATTGGCTCACAAGAGGTGGAGGAGAGGTGGTGGCAAGGTGGCTGGTTGCAACTCAGAAAAATCTCACGTAGCAAGTCATAAAAATGACCTAAGATCATGTGCCATGGCCTTATATAGGCCACTTAAGTTTTAATCGCACTGTATTAGCGCTAAATGTTATGCTTAGCATTTTAATCCCAAACTTAGGATTATGAACCTACTCAATTTTACAAGATTTATCATATTTTTATTATATTTTCGCAGCACCTTTTCGATAGACGCTTTTCCATAGCCAGTATCAATTCTCGCACCAGTTCTCATTATTTTAACTTGAAACTTGTTTTACATGTTCTATATATTATTCTAGGAGTATTCATGCACTTATTACAATTTTCTGGGATACTTCACCGGTACGCATTTATACCGGGTAGCAGAACCGATATCTGCACTTTTCGTCCGAAAAAGAACTTTCAGCATTATTACTCACTTACTATAATTATTAAAGTCTCATAATAATTATTAGGGTCAATTGTGGAATTATTTCCTAATTCTCACATTTAATTAATTAATTTCCTTAATTAGCGGTGCAGGTTCTTACAGGATCAGAGATCAATCTTCGAGTACACGCAAGCACCCCTAAGTTGATCCAACAGATCATCAATACGAGGGAGGGGATACTTGTTTTTGATTGTCACCTTGTTCAGCTGTATGTAATCGGTGCACAATTGCATAGTCCTATCTTTCTTTTTCACAAAAATGACTGGTGCTCCCATGGAGACACGCTAGGTCGAATGAAGTCTTTGGCTGAAAGATTCTCAATATGCTTCTTCAGCTTTGCTAGCTATGGTGGAGACATCCGGTGTGGAGATAATGAAATATGACCCACACCAGGAAACAAATCAATGGAGAACTCCATCTCCCACTATGGTGGAAACTCAGGAATCTCCTCAGGAAACACCTCGAGGAACTCCTTCACCACAGGAATGCCAGCGATATCCTCCTGTGTCCCACTCACCAAACTCCCAACATGACATAGCCAAATGCCCCTGCTCTCAAGGCTCTCCTAGCCTGCAGGACTGAAATATACGGCAAGGAACTGGCTGTGGAATCACATGGAGATATCACCACTATCTTAGCACAATAATCAATCAATGCACAATTCCTGGACAACCAGTCCATGCCCAGAATAATCTCCAAATTAGCCATCGACAATACTATCAGATCTACCAAAAAATCACGGCCATCCCACCGAAACATAACATCTCAATGCACAGTGGAGGTAACACACTTTTCTCCTGTGGCGGTAGTCAACTGCAAGGGTGGAGAAAGCACAGACATAGGAAAACCAAGCCCCACGGCAATCAGGGTTACAATAAAGGAATGTGTAGCCCCGGAATCAAACAAGACATCAATAGCAGAACCACCAATGGTAACGGTACCTCTGACAAGGTTCGGAGCTCGGTCCGACTGCTGACGATCCAGTGTATAAACACGACTATTGGTAGGTGGCACTACAGGTGCCACTATAGATGGAACCATTTGTAACGAAATTGCCTGAACTGCTGCAGCTCCCGCGGTCGACGCCAGACAATCTTTGCAATAGTGGCCCGCCTTGCCATAATGGAAACAGATCAACTGGCCGGTAGCACACGGCCCAACATGAAACTTCCCACATCTCGGGCATCTGGGAGTAGGAGGTCTCGCTGAACTCCCTTGTGAAGAAGTCCTCTTAAACTGATTTGGCTCTTGCCTAGCCGCCAACTACTTCCCTTTACTTTTCCAGCAAACTTCCTATCTTTCCAGGAAGTGGAACCACTGGTTCCCTTAGCCTCAGCTAACTTGGCCTTCTTGGCCTTACTCACCACACAAACATCCTCAATGTCCCGGCACTGTTGCACCAGTGTACCAAATTCTCTAGATACAACACCAGCAATGCGATCTCCTCATTGTGTGCCCTACGGAACTTAGAAGCCAACATCGTCGGAGTAGGCATGGCAATACGGAAATGTGCAAACTTGGCCAGCTCATTAAACTTACCCAAATACTCATCCATAGTAAACGAGCCCTGCACCAGACTATCGAACTCTCCTTGCTTCTGCTCTTGTGCATCATATGGAAAGTATCTCCCAAGAAAGCAATCATCAAAGAATGGCCATGTAATCACATGACCCTGCATCTCATACACATGAGAGGTGTTCGTCCATCACTCATGGGCATCGCCCTCCAGCATATACGTGGCGAACATCAGCTTATGCGGGTTGGTACACTACATCACCTTGAATATCTTGTCCAGGGCCTGAATCCATCTAGCAGCAACAATAGGATCATAGGACCCATCAAAAGAAGGTGGCTTATGATTGTGGAAAGCATTCAGCCGGTGTTCAATGCCAGTGATATGAATGCCATCCCCCACAAGACTCTGACTATCATCCTGTAGACTGGGAGGAGGTGGCGGTGGTGGTGGCGGAGGATGCTGGCCACCAACAGGACCAGTCCTCAACTCCTCCAACATGACCCTCATCATGGTCATGTTCGCCAGGAGATTTGCCTCCAGCACATCCTCGGTGGCTTTCCTGTTCGCCTCTCTGACGACGTCCAGCATAGCCTAGTTTGCCATTCTCATGGCCTTCTGATCGGCTTGTCGGGCCGCCTGCATCTTAGCCAATGCAGCCAGGACCGACTTGAGTTGACCTTTATTCGTCTCCCGGTTCCTCCTAGGTAATACCATGACTCTGCACAAGTTACACAAAGAATGAGTTGATCAGGCCCATGCAATATGGTCACATATGCATCATCATAATAAAACCCAAAGAACATAATAGACGAAACACACATCAAAGCATCCTAAGTTATTGCAATACATACAGGCTCTTTCCCTAGAAAGTGCTCTGATACCATAAAATGTAACACCCCGTGTATACCCAGTTTGTTATCATGTCATCGTATTAAGCAACGCTTAATTAAAATGCGGAATAACTTTTTCTTTCATTCAATTATGACATCGTTATCATTAACCAAATCGATTACTTAATTCATTTCCAAAAGATTTCCTGTATGTAATTGCAAAAAAATAACTAACTGAAATACCTCATAATATAGATAGTGTGTCTCTAGTCACGGAACTACAACACGTAGACCATACATAATCCTGATAGTTTATACATCACCAAGCTAGAAACATAACATAATCAAATCAACGTGGCATGGACAATCCCCATGCTCACCAAATAAGGCAACAAGCCCAACAGGGTCTCAAATCAAATAAGACGATAATGAATATAAAGCATGCCAGCATCCAAGCATATAACTCAACTCAGCTTCGGCCTCCTGCCGCCCGAGATATCAACCCCAGTATTACCTGAACCTGAAAATGTGCCTCAAACGTGGGGTGGGATCTCTAAACAGAAATCTCACTTACATGTGCAATATAAGTTCCAAAAGCAGTTTAATAATATTAGTTCCAAAATCTGTGCAATGCAGCATATAATCATGATATGTGTGTCAACTATTCTACTGGCCAGAGAAATGCAGGATTTACATACGTCTATTACCTACAATCAGTGCAAGACACAACTTACACCCACCCACAGAATCACCCTATTGTATGTATCATACATACTCAGGCTTACCGTTTAGGTAGAACTACACATGCATATCATAAGGCATCCACATAACAGCTCAACAACATTTCAAATATCAATACATGAAAACACATCATGCATATAAACCATCCCCCCATGGGACATGGTGGAACCAACAATGGCTAAACCAAGGACACGAAAGCTTACCTCGCAAGCTAACTATCCAACCAAGCTCAAGGTCCACAAACAACACTCTCACAGTCTTTTTATACCAACAATAATATCAATCATAATCTATAAGCAAATAACATAAAGACAAAGCCTTGAGCCTTTAATCACTTTGATTCTGACTTAGATCAATTATTACAGAAGTCTGCATTAACCAAACCCAAATTGCCATTCTGTATGAACAGTACAGCTACTGTCTCAAAATTCCCAGAATATCCGGATATATGTCGGGACTATATCCGGATATTCATATTGGGATACCATATCCAAATATCATATCCGAATATCCATATTCAGATATCAAAAGGCCCATATCCGGATATCAATATCCGGATATCATATCCGGATATTTCGTAACAGAATACAGATTCTGCATTTCGCGAAGATATCCATCCAATGTTGTATTTTTAACATATTTATACGTCCAAGAATCCATTTTTAGTCATGTTTAGCCCAGTACTCATGCTAGTTGCTTAATCATCTTATTAATCATGCCAAAACTAAACCTTTAAGTAAGGAAAATGTAAGAACCCGCACCGTTAAATTAGGAAATTAATTAATTAAATATGAGAATTAGAAAATAATTCCATAATTGACCTTAATAATTATGAGAAGGCTTAAATAATCATGGTAAGTGATTAAGAATGCTGAAAGTCGCTTTTCGGACGAAAAGTGCATATACCGGTTCTGCTCCTCGGTATAAATGCGTACCGATGAAGTATCCCGAAAAATTATAATAAGTGCATGAATATTCTAGAATATTACATTGGACTTGTAAAGCAAGTTTCAGGTCGAAATAATGAGAACTGGTGCCAGAACTGATACAGGCTATGGAAAAGCGCGTACCGAAAAGGTAATGCGAAAAATAAAATAAATATATGAAAAATCTTAGAAAAATGAGTAGGTTCAGAATCCTATGTTTGAGATTAAAATGCTAAGCGTAGCTACTAGCGCTAATACAGTGCGATTAAAACTTAATGAGGCTATATATACGCCTTGGCACATGATCCTAGGTCAGCCTCCCTCCATTCTACGTGAGTTTTTCAGAGTATTGTGACCAGTCACCTTGCCACTTTCTTCTACCTCCATAGGAACCTCCAAGAGATCATTTTTCTTCTTGTTCTTCCACCATAACACCTTGTCCTTGTGTGAGCTTGCCTTGTGAGTGGGGAAGTGTCACCTTTTTGAGTTTAAGCTTTGTGTTGTTGGGGATTTGAGGGCTGTGTTGGTGAGTGGGGTTTGAGGGAGCATTTGTTTTGATCATTTCAACTTCAAGAAGCCATCTTTGTGAAGAAAGAACCTTGCTTTGTTGCCATTTTCATTTCTTTGCAAGTCAGAACTGTGGGGACTTGGTGGTGAGCTCCAAGAGCATTCCTTTTCTGAGTTTGAACCTTGGGTAAGCTTCATTAACCCTGAGCATGAGTTTTGATGGTTAAAAGTGGAGTCTTGGCATGTTAATGAGTTTAATGAGAAACCAACCTGAACATGAACCTAAAAACGAATAAAGATGCATGCTTGGACGTCCTAATGGGTTAAAAGTTGAACCTTTGGTGTGATATCTCACGAAATGCAAAAATTGCAATTTCTCGCGAAATATCCGGATATGATATCCGGATATCGATATCCGGATATGGGGTCTGTAGATATCTGAATATGGATATCCCGATATGGATATCCGGATATGGCCCTGACATATATCCAGATATTCTGTGTTTTCGAGGACAGTAAAGGTACTATTCATACAGAACTGAGTTTCGGGTATGTGGACCCTACATCGATCAAGTTGAATGTAAGAACCCGCACCGCTAATTAAGGTAATTAATTAATTAAATGTGAGAATTAGGAAATAATTCCATAATTGACCCTAATAATTATTATGAGGCTCTAATAATTATAGTGAGTGAGTTTTAATGCCGAATGTCTCTTTTTGGACGAAAAGTACAGATACCGGTTCTGCTACCCGGTATAAATGCGTACCGGTGAAGTATCTCGGAAAATTATAATAAGTGCATGATAATTACTAGAATAATATGTAGGACTTGTAAAACAAGTTTCAAGTCAAAATAATGAGAACTGATGCCAGAACTGATACTGGCTATGGAAAAGCGCATACCGGAAAGGTGCTCCGAGAAATAAAATAAAAATATGATAATTCTTGTAAAATTGAGTAGGTTAAGATTCCAAATTTTGGGATTAAAATATTTTGCGTAGCTATTAATGCTAATACTGCGCGTTAATTGCTTAAGTGGCCTATATAAGGCCAAGACACACATTTCTAGGTCCAAAATTGTGCCTCCTACGTGAAGTTTCTAAAGGAGCTGCTGCCACCCTTCTTCCTTAGCCTTCCTTGCTTGATAATGGTCCAAGTCTCCACCTTTCTCTCATTTTTCTTCACCTAAACACCTTGTGTGAGTGTAGGGTATCCTTGTGAGGGGGAAAGGTGCATCATTTCTGAATTGTTAGCCTCTGTTTTGTGTGTGTGAGGATTGAGTTCTTGAGTGGAGTGGTGGAGAGCCTTTGCGATGGCACTTTGAGCTTCAAAGTGTAACCTTTGTGAAGAAAGAGTCTTCCTTGTAGTGCATTTTCGTGTGCCTTGAAGGTCAGACCTGTAAAGGCAGATTGGTGAGCTCCAAGAGCCATTCTTGCTCTATTTTGAGCTTTGGTAAGTTGTACCAACCTTGATCATGTGTTTAAGTGCTTAAAAATGGAACCTTGATGCATGTAACAAGCTAAGATGATAACCTAACATTGGGTAATGCTTAACACACTTAAAAATGTATGTTTAAGCCTCTGTAATTGATAAAAGTTGGATCTTTGGTTTGGATTTTCGCGAAATGCAGAATTTGTGTTCTGTCGAGAAATATCCGGATATTTGGTTGTGAATATCCGGATATTGATATCCGTATATGGTATCTGGATATTGATATCCGGATATGGGGCTCTGGATATCCGGATATTGCTAGTGAGATATCCAGATATGCCCCCGATATATATGCAGATATTCTGGGTTTTCGATGAACAGTAAGGTACTGTTCATACAGAATTGATGTATGGGTTTGTGGACCCTAGTTTGATGAAGTGGTACTTCTGTAATAAGTTATTACCTAAGCGGTTAAGGGCTTGTGGCTTTGTGAGAAGCCTTAAGACATAAAACGTAAAAGGAAAGGCGTTGTCTTTGTGATGTATGCTTGTAGAGTATGATTATTGATATATGATTGGTCCATAATAGATTGTGATACTACTGTGGTTGGGCTTTGAGAGTGTGTGGACTCTTGGTTGAGATAGCTAGCTTGCAAGGTAAGCTTTCGTGTCCTCGGTTTAGACATGTTGTGGTTCCACCATGTCCCATGGAGGTATGGTTATATGCATGCTGTGTTACATGCTTTTGATATTTGGAAATGTTGTTGATCTATTATATGCAATGTGCCTTTATGATATTCATGTGGGGTCCACCTATACGGTAAGCCTGAGTATGTACTACATACAATATGGTGAGGCTGTGGGTGAGGTACAAGCGGTGTTCGTTGTACTACTATGTGGGTAATAGACGTATTCCTGCATTTCTCTGACCAGTAGAATAGTGATAACACACATGGCATGAATATCTGTTGCACTGCATACTTTTGGACCTGATATTGAAATTACTGCTTTTGAACTTATATTGCACATGTAAGTGAGCTTGGGGTGGAAGATCCTTGAGGACCCCTTGTCTTACTGAGATTTCTTGTTTAGAGATCTCACCCCACGTTTGGGGATGCTTATTTCAGGTTCAGGTAATTTGGGGGCTGATGCCTCTGGCGGCAGGAGGCCAGAGCTTAGTTGATATATAGACTTGCTATATGCTGGCATGACTGGATTTGGATGCTTTTTATGTTTTCTGTCAGTATTATGTTATTTGAGCTGAGACTGTTGTTGGGCTTTGTTACCTTATTTGGTGAGCATGGGGTTTCTCCATGCCACATAGACTTGATTATGTCTTGTTTATTTAAAGTTGTAATAATGTATCAGGATTATTGCCCGGACTACGTGTTGTAGACCCGTGACTTTAGATACTCACTTTATTTATATATTGAGGTATTTCAGTTAGTTGTCTTGCAATTTACATATAGGCGATATTTTATGAAATTGATTAAATAATCAACTTGGTTAAGATTAATGACGTCATAATTGAATTAAAGAAAAAGTTATTCAGTATTTTAATTAAACGTAGCTTAATACGATGACATGTAATAAACCGGGTATACACAGGGTGTTACATTTTCATAAAAACATCGCCTATATATAATTGCAAGAGACCACTAACTGAAATACCTCATAAAATAAATAACAGTGAGTATCTAAAATCACGGAACTACAACACGTAGTCTGGACATAATCCTGATACATTATTACAACTCGAATCTAAAACAAGACATAGTCAAATCAATGTGGCATGGACAATCCCCATGCTCACCAAATAAGGCAATAAAGCCCACAAAGTCTCAACAGCAACAACATAATTATAGCTAACAACAAAATAGCAATAGTCATAATCCAGCAACCAACACAATCAGCATAACAGCATATAATCAGCTAAGCTCCGGCCTCCTGCCGCTAGAGGCCTCAACCCCCGCATTACCTGAACCTAAAATGGTGCCCCAAACGTGGGGTGAGATCTCTAAAAAGAAATCTCAGTAAGACAAGGGGTCCTCAAGGATCTTCCACCCCAAGCTCACTTATATGTGCAATATAAGTTCTAAAACAGTTTAAACAATATATATAAGTTCCAAAGTCAGTGTAATGCACAGATAACCATGTCATGTGTGTCAATATAACCTACTTGCCAGAGAAATGTAGGAATACGTCTATTACCCACACATAGTACAAGACGCCACTTGCATCCACCCACAGTCTCACCATCTTGTATGACACCACATACTCAGGCTTACCGTCAAAGTGGAACAGCACAAGCATATTATAAGGCCCTTACACATAACAGTTCAACAACATTCCAATCATAAAGCATGAAAACATAACATGCATATAAACCATGGGGTATGGTTGAACCAACAATGGCTAAACCGAGGACACGAAAGCTTACCTCGCAAGCTAACTATCCAATACAAAGTCCACACCAGCTCAAAGTCCACACACAGCAGAATTACAATCTGTTTCGGACTAACAATCATATCAATAATCATACTCAACAAGTATATGACACAAAGACAACACCTTTCCTTGCGTTTTATGTCTTTAGGCTTCTCACAAAGCCTTAAGCCCCTAAACACATAGGTCCTGACTTAGATTCATTAATATAGAAGCCCTACTTCATCAATCTAGGGTCCACAAACCCTAGATATCATTCTGCATGAACAGTATCTTCATTGTTCTCGAAAACTCAGAATATCCGGATATATGTCGGGGGAATATCCAGATATGCATATCCGGATATCATATCCGGATATCCATATTCAGATATCAGAAGGCCCCATATCCGGATATCAATATCCGGATATCCATATCCAGATATTTTGCGACAGAATGCAGTTTCTGCATTTCGCGAGATATCACTCCCAAGGTTCCATTTTTAACTATTCTAAACGTTAAAGCATGCATCTTTAAGCCCATTTAGGTTATTTATCATGTTGATTACTTGCTTAACTCATTAACATGCCAAGAATCAACCTTTAAGCAAGGAAAACTCATGATCAAGGTGGGTGACACTTACCCAAAGCTTAAAATAGAGCTACAAAGGCTCATGGAGCTCACCAATCAACTCATAAGCTCTGACTTGTAAGGCAAACAAAAATGGCATACAAAGGTTGCTTCTTTGCACCCAAAGATGACCCCTTGAAGATCAAAATACCATCACAAAGCTCCCCACAACTCAACCAACAAAGTCAGCAACCAACTCCCACACACACAGGAATATGCTTCTCACTCACCTAACACAAACCACAAGGTGTTTACAAGGAAGAACCATGAGAAAATGTGATCATTTCATGGTTATCCAATGAGGAAATGGTGGTGGCAAGAGGAGATGACACCAAGTCAGAAATGGGAGGCACAAAGGTCACGTAAAAATTGATATGGCCTAGGGTTTAGAGCCAAAAATGAGTAAATATAGTGGTTTAAGTCTTAAACACACAGTATTAGCGCTAATTGCTTATCTTAGCATTTTAATCCCAAACTCTGGAATCTGGACCTACTGATTTTTCTAATATTTATCATATTTTTATTATATTTTTCGCAGCACCTTTCCGGTACGCGTTTTTCCATAGCCAGTATCAGTTCTGGCATTAGTTCTCATTATTTCGACCTAAAACTTGTTTTACTAGTCATAGTGGTAGGAGGCCAGAGCTTAGTTGATGCTTGTTTTATGCTGCTTATGATGATATGCTGTTATGAGCTGATACTGGATGTTGTTTACTGCTTTTATGCTTTTAGCTTCATGTTGTTATTGTCGCTGTTGAGACTGATGTTGTGCATTGTTGCCTTATTTGGTGAACATGGAGATTGTCCATGCCACATAGACTTGGTTATGTCTTGTTTTATTTAAAGTTGTAATAATGTATCAGGATAATTGTCCAGGCTATGTGTTGTAGTCCTGTGACATAGATACTCACTTTGTTTATATATTGAGGTATTTCAGTTAGTTGTCTTACAATTTACATACAGACGATATTTTATGGTAAATGGTTAAGTATTAATGACGTCATAATTGAATTAAAGAAAAAGTTATTCCTCATTTTATTAAGTGTGGCTTAATACGATAGCATGTTAACAAACTGGGTTAACACGAGGTGTTATAGGTGGCAAGGTGGAGGCTCAAGGCTGCTGAAGAAAATTAGAAAACTCACGTAGTAGTGGCACCAAATCAGCCCAGGGCTTAGTGCCAAGGCTTTATATAGGCTACTTAAGTTTTAATCACACTGTATTAGTGCTAATAGCTACGCTTAGCATTTTAATCCCAAACTTTGAATTTTGAACCTAGCCATTGTTTTAGGATTTTTCATATTTTTATTTTATTTTTCGCATCACTTTTTCGGTACAAGCTTTTACATATCCAGTATTATTTCTGGTACCCGTTCTCCTTATTTTGATTTGAAACTTGTTTTACTAGTCCTATACATTATTCTAGGAATATTCATGCCCTTATTATGATTTTCAGGATACTTCATCGGTACGCATTTATACTGTGAGGCAGAACCGGTATCTGCACTTTTCATCATAAAAGCAACTTTCAGCATTATTAATCACTTACCATAATTATTTAAGCCTTCTCATAATTATTAGGGTCAATTATGGAGTTATTTCCTAAATTCACATTTAATTAATATAATTTTCTAATTTAACGGTGCGGGTTGTTATAATCTTGTTGAAGACTTGGTAATGTGGAACCGATGAATAATACTTGTAAACTATGTGTTTTATATTATAGAATAATACAAATTAATGTACATTTTACTAATGGCTGTAAAAAAAAATACTAAATTTGGCAGTGTATGTAACAACAATCATTTGATCTTCTTCATATATTCCTTTAGTTTATATATATAAGCCAATGCTTTGTGATATGGTATTGTTCCGGATAGCAGGCCCAATTCCAAGGAATCAATCCACGTCAGCCCTACTAGCTCTTGATTGCCACCTCTTAGTACATAGGTGTCCCAGAGACAATCTTAGAGTCAGATGGACCCATGTACTTCTTTATTGTTATGAATAAACTTTATAAACAAAAGCATTATTTATCTTTTTTTCATATTGCATGTCTCAATTATTGAATGTGAATAACTGGATAAAGCCCTTGGAATGGAGCGGGTGTCACATTGAGGATCTGTGATAGGGATCACGATCATGAGGGCTCAATGACACCACACGTCCATTGCCAGAAATATGGTCCTAGTCTAGAGATACCGATAATGGGCATTGGTGATCTCGGGTAAGACTAGCATGACATAGCTACTTGCATGGAGATGCAAGGTAGAGTTCTCGTGAGCTACAAAAATGGAGATGTCTTAGCTGACTCGTGGGGAGACCTATTGGAGAATAGCTCGCACTGAATTCACCCACAAATAGACACTACGAGGAAATCTCATATATAGTGTCAGTAGGTAACGTCTCTTATTATTTGGGTGTGTCTTTCCTTAGACTTGATTTTGTGCTCTGGAAGGCTTGCTTTGATTGTATACCTTATCTTCTTGAAACATGGAGACTCGTAGGTATATTCTTGGGCATGCCCAATGGATTCAGGGCTAGTGTGACAAGCCGAAGGAATTCATCAATCTCTATGAGAGATTAGGTTATCCGTAGACCGGTGAAACCAGGATGACATTTACGGGACTCGGGAATCTATGCATATTAAAGGAGACATGAGATGGCTCGCTCTTTAGAGTCCGTGAATGAAGATTCCCTGTTTCAGCAAAAGCTAACCCTAGACCCCAGGGGTTGATACGTTTTCCTTGACCTAGGTCAATGGGATGGATAACCGAGATAAAAGGACAATTCACACAGTAACCAAATAGGTATAACAGGTTGATCATTCGATGAACTCAACTAGCTCTGGGACAACAAAACATTGCTAGTGCTCTATGTTGTCATTAGATGGATTGGGCCTAATGGGCCCAAGCCCATTTATGTCAGTGGCTATGTTAGGTCTGATGGGTTGTGCACAAACACCTTAAGTTGTCTTGAATTCTAGCATATGTGATTTGAGCCCAATAAGGGATAATGGGCCTAAGTTGGTAAAGCCCATATATTGTTTTGGTGAAGGAACAATGAAGAAAGATGGTTCCTTGGTTGAGTTTCATGAAGAAGAAGGCTATGGAGTAAGGTGGAGAGGGTGGCAGCCAAGAGGATTACAAAACCCACGTAGGAAGTGTGAAAATTCTGACCTAGAAATGTGTGCCCTTGTATTTATAGTCGCGATTAAGTGTAATCACACAGTATTAACATTAATAGCTACGCTTATCATTTTAACCTAAAACTTCATATTCTGAACCTAGCCATTTTTCTAAGATTTTTCATATTTTAATTTTAATTTTTTGCAACACTTTTTCGGTACGCGTTTTCACGCTGTCGGTATTAGTTCTGATGTCAAATCTCATCATTTCGACTTCAAACTTGATATTCTTGACTTAAATATTATTTTAGGAATATTAATACACTTATTATAATTTTGTGGGATACTTCACTGGTACACACTTATACCGCGAAGCAGAAGCGGTATCTGCACTTTTCGTCAGAAAAGCGACTTTCAATATTATTAAGCCCTTACTATAATTATTTGGGTCTTCTCACATTTATTCTAGGTCAATTATGGAATTATTTCCTAATTTTATAATTAATCATTTAAATTCCTAATTTAGCAGTGTGGGTTCTTACATTCACCCCACCTTTTAAGAATTTCGTCCGCAAGATTAGAGACATACATGTCCCTAACTCGGGATATTACAGGATAAGTTCGTCCTCCCGCTCCCAAGCGCACTCCTCCGGACTTGGTGAGGTTGTTACAAAAAGTGATGCGCGAGTGTTTGTTTGGTTGAAAAACCGTGGAGGTGCTGTAGTAAGGAGGATCGTACGATTAGTGAAGAGCTAGCACACATGGACGATGCTGATGGAGTAGCTCAGACTATGCATGTGTAGGAGAGCTGTGATAAATAGGAGCTTGGGCGAAAAATGTAGGCTAGCTCTTGGACCTCCTTCTAGTTTTCATTTTATTCTCCTTCATTTTGATTTAAATTTGGTTTTTGCATTCTGGTACTGTAATAGCTTGAGATTTTGTTTTGTAAATGCAGGTACGGTGACGAGGCTATTTATGTGAATATCACTCGTACAGTAGTTTGAGATTGCTGCGTTTTATTTTCTTTGTAGTTTCTTTCATTCATGTTAATTAGCTCAATCCTTATGGATTTGAGCTAAAATCTCTAAGGGTTAGCTGGCTGAGACCCCAACCAAACTTATTGATGTCAATTACTTTTTTGGTTGTAATGTTTAATTTCTTTAATTCAACTCTGATTTATATGTTTGAATGTGGAATATTCGCTTAGGGGAAATGATCTTTCGGCCGTATGGAATATGTTCGTTGATTTTTTACTCTTATGTGGGAAATGCAAGCTCTTAATCTCATTAGCTTGGGGATAAGATGTTTGGGAAAAAGGGAAAATGGTTTTTAAGAGATTAAAAATCTACATTAGTCTACCAATTGAAAAATAATTGTTAAAGAATTTTGTTAAGTAATTACACCTCAAGATCTGTGGGTATGGAATCGAAGCGCAACCCATTTTTTTTTATTAGAACTCTTACAACTCTTTCAATTATGATTTCTCTTTATTCATTTAAATTCTTAGTAATTTTGTGAAAATATAATCAAATAGAAAATCCCCAAAATAATTTTCTCAATTTATTTTATTTTGTGTTTTAAGCAAGTGACCTCAATTTTTATTCAGAAACCTTCAAGTGAACATTAATTTCTAGTTTCTCTTATTTTCTGTTTACCCAAATTAATTTAATTTTCTTTTTGAAATTCAGTTTTGAGCAATTGCAGTTTTACTTCTGAACTTTTCGCCAAGATCTATGGGAACGATAGGG
>JAVKPL010010724.1:0-45192 GCA_032173675.1 Gastrolobium villosum
AATCAAAATCCTTATTTTCAATTGAGAACAATCGGATCATCAAATCTGATGATTATTCCTTTTCCATAATCGCAATTGCGAACCTCAAATCGAATATCCACAATCTCACGATATTGATTTGAGTTAGGTTAAAGAAACGAATCTGGTTAGAGATTGATCGCAGATCCTCTAGATAGATCCATGGAATCCCTTCCCCTTAGGTTGATTAAAAGGGGTTTAGCCTAGCATGGCTAGGATAAACATGATTAAAATTAAAGAAAAAAGAAGAAAAAGATAAAGAACGCGAAGAACGCTTCAGAGAAAAAGTACTTGATCCTCAATTTCAAAAATTCAGAATGAATAATAGTTTCCTACTCCGCCGTCATATACCCCTACCCAAATCGGGTTAGGGTTTAGTTCTGATAGGCCAATCTGTCCAAAAGTACGAAATATAACAAATAAATTAAAATAAAACTAAAACTTGGCTTTGGGCCACTTAAGTAATGGGGTTTTAATTTAAATGACAAGTCTAATAATAAAATAAAACTTCAGCAAAACGTGTCAATCAGACAACTGTGGACCGAGATATGGCCAAAATACAGAAGTAACGTAAAGCTGAAAAATTTTGACGAAAATAAATTAAACCCAATCAAAAACTAAAAATGTAAATTAACTCAAAACATCATTATTTTATTCAAATAAATCCTAAAAATACTAACCAATAGTAACAAATAAGTGCAATAAAATATGAGTTATCACGCTGATAGCGCCAATGTCGCGCCAGTAGCGTGTTGGATTAAATCTTGTGTTTTTTTGTGCTTCTCAATTGGAGGCATTTCATACTCTTACTATTATGGCAGGAGTGGCTAATGTTTTTTTCCATTAAAAAATGTGTTACCCATTATATGCTAATTAAATACAAGTCAAAGAACAAAATAGTAAAACAGTGGTATTGCCAGCATATTCAGAAGCCATAAGGAGGAGGAGCACCCTCAGCCATTGCAAGAGCTTTTTTTTTCTTAATTCATTTGAAGTATTGCCTAAAATATATATATAATGTTGCTGGAGCATACCTCATATGTGCATTTAAAGGAAATAATGAAGGTCATTAAAATTAAAAAAACAAACAAAAAGGAAAAAAAATCGTGAAGAATAAATATAATAAGCGCATGTAATAAATGCAAAGTAGGATTCTTTTTTATAAATATTTAATTTTCATAAAAGAAACCTAAAAGTGGTAATAATTAAAACGGTAATAAAAAAAATAGAATATCGTTATCATGAAAATCAAATCAAATCAAATTTCAATATTAGATTTAATAAATCCAGCTAATCAATGCAGAATAACAAGTGAGGTTCAAATTCTATAAATTATACCACTTCATCTCCTCTGAAGTAAATTTTCTCTTTCTGTCTACATATCTCTCTCTCCCTCCCTCTCTTTGTCTCTCTTTACATCTGTTTGCCAAGAATGGTTGCTTTTTTCTTAATAGTGACTCTAGTTTTTTTCTTTTTGTATATAATAGAGACTCTGGTTTTGAAAGCTCAACGTGAGAAGATGCTTACGGACGACGACGTTTTGGGCTTAAATCCATTCAACCTGAACATGCAAAGAAGCAATGTCCAATCTCGTGCGCAATTGGGTTACAACCACAACATGCAAATAAGCAATATCCAATCTCGTGCGCAATTCGGTCACAACCAAAACATGCAAAGAAACAATGTCCGTTCTCGTGCGCAATCGGGTTACAACCAAGACGTGCAAAGAAGTAATATCCGATCTCGTGCGCAATTGGGTTACAACCACAACGTGCAAAGAAACAATATCCAATCTCGTGCGCAATTGGGTCACAACCAAAACATGCAAAGAAGCAATATCCGATCAGGTGCCCAACTGGGTTACAACCACAACACGCAAAGAAGCAATATCCGTTCTCGTGGTGAGTTGGGTTACTACCAAAACATACAAACAAGCAATACCCGACATCTTCGTGAGTTGGCTCACTACCATAACATGCAAAGCAACAATCGCCGATCTCGTAGGGAATTGGGTTACATCGAAACCATGCTAAATAGCAATGTCCGATCTCGTGGTGAGTTGGGTTACAACCACAACATTCAAAGCAGCAATATCCATTTTTCTTTCATCACAGATTGTTCTATTTGTCTCACGGATATTGGGTCAAGAGCAATTGGCTTGCCTTGCTCACACGTGTTTCATCGCGATTGCATCACAAAGTGGCTAACGATTCGCAATACATGTCCTTTATGTAGATGCAGTGTCTTGTCTAGGAATGATTAAGTAAACATAACGTACGCTATTTATGCATTCTTGGTCTTTGTTTCAGAGCTTGTGGCTAGCTTGTCTCTTAAATTTTTGTATTGTTCTAGTTCAGTTGCTTTTCTTTGGAGTAAGCTGTCTGGGATTTTTGGAGAGTATTGCTCTGTCCCGTGGATTCGTATGGTTTCCTTTTAATTAGCTTTAGAGGTTGTCATTCTTGAAAAAAATCTTGGTTTTTATTTTGTCAAAATGTTTGCATCTTTCTTTGTAATATCCGTTTAATTAGTTTTAATCTTGATTTACTTTTTTTTTCTTGTATTGCATTTGGAAGAGTTATAAGCTTATGCAAAATCTTCACTCTAGAATCTAAAAAGCCTTCCGTTGTATGTAATGACTGGTGTTTGATCTTATACAGATCCATGTTGACACAAAAGATGACATAACATGAACATGATATATTTTTATACAAGGTGAAGAAAGAGAGGACCAATCATATGATCGGATTTTTGCTTCTGGCGCTAAAAATCAAGAGGAAAATAAATATTATAAATAGTGGAACATATTTTATGAATATTTTGAAATTTCCCACTGCTAAAGGAATTGATTTTCTTATTGCTAATGTAGCAGCTGTCTATAATGGATATTTTATGAAAATCTATTTAAGGAAATTTTGTGTAAAATTATTAATTTATTATAATTGATTTACACAATTTTCCATCAATTTATTTAAACAATTAATAATAGTAATTATTTACTATATATTAATGCAAATCTAATTTAAATCGATAATCGTTAACTACTAGAATTATTATCTTTAACAATTATAATAATGTATTAATTAATAATTTTAATAATTTAATATTTGAGGTTATTGAATGTGAGGATACGGATCTCCTCCTAGTATATTATCATAGAAAAATTTTAACCTTGAATCATGTATATCATTATAAAATACCAAACAATATGAAATCAAAATTGGGATTATGCGTACCTTATTGGATCATCACAAAGCCAAAAGAAAGAAGAGACTACATGCAAGATCTTCCTCTCTATCACCTATTTCGATAAAGCCAGCCTCAGCGATGAGAGCATGATGGCTTATGGAGTTTAACTCCAGTATAAATAGGCTAGAGAGAGGACCTAGCTAATAACCCAGAGAAGAGACTGTGCCCATCTGTGCCCATGGGTCCACCCATCATGGAAAACCAGCGTCACACAAGAGCCTATTACTGTCCAACTATGCCCAATAACATTCGATGCCAGAAGCCCAATCAAATGTGATCGCAATAGGCTTAGTTACAATATTTATATTGATTATAATTGATTTACACAATTTTCCATCAATTTATTTAAACAATTAATAATAGTAATTATTTACTATATATTAATGCAAATCTAAGTTAAATCGATAATCGTTAACTTCTAGAATTATTATCTTTAATGATTATAATAATGGATTAATTAATACATTAATAATTTAATATTTGAGGTTATTGAATGTGAGGATACGGATCTCCTCCTAGTATATTATCATAGAAATATTTTAACCTTGAATCATGTATATCATTACAAAATACCAAACAATATGAAATCAAAATTGGGATTATGTGTACCTTATTGGATCATCACAAAGCCAAAAGAAAGAAGGGACTACATGCCAGATCTTCCTCTCTATCACCTATTTCGATAAAGGCAGCCTCAGCGATGAGAGCATGATGGCTTATGGAGTTTAACTCCAGTATAAATAGGCTAGAGAGAGGACCTAGCTAATAACCCAGAGAAGAGTCTGTGCCCATCTGTGCCCATGGGTCCACCCATAATGGAAAACCAGGGTCACACTAAAGCCTATCGCTGCCCAACTAGGCCCAATAACATCAGATGCCAGAAGCCCAATCAAATGTGATCCCAATGGGCTTAGTTACAATATTTATATTGGAATATCCATTAACCCAATTAATATTAAAATACAAAACTAATTAATTAATATTGCCCATAAAATAAAATTTCTAACATTCTACTAGTTGGTCTATATTAATTAATTTAATATTATTTTGAAAATCTTTTTAATATTATTTTGACAGTATAGCAAAAGGGTTTTATGTTTATTATGTTGTAGGAAAAGTGATTGTGTAATGTTATAGAGATTCGTTTTGCGTGCCATATTTTTTTCTTTTTCTTTTGTTTTAAAATGTGTGGGCCCCATAAAATATTGTGTGTGGAGGAATAGAGCTGTCAAAACAGCCCCCAGCCCGCGGGCTGGGCCCTATAGCCCCAAGTTTTAACCCCCTTTTTTTTCAGCACACATATGGGAGGGTTATTTTTGACCCTAGCCCCATTAACCCTCATTTCTTTTGGGTTAGGGTGGGGTTAACCGCGGACCAGCCCACTCTTTTTTTTTTCTAAACCCTAAAACCCCAATTTCTCATTTCTCTCTCTGGTTTTCTTCTTCCAATTTCTTCTTCTTCACGCGTTCTTCTTCTTCGCAGTTGATACACTTCCTCAAGCAGTTTCTTCATCGTCATTAAGGCTTCCCTCTCTTCAATTTTCTCCTTCATATTCTTCTTCATTGTCTTCGTTGTCACTTGCAGCACGGTTGAACCATAAGGGTCTGAAGATGATGGGAATCAGAACCAGTGTTGTAGCCATGCCAGAGTCCCCCAAGAACACCGTGCTTGACGCTTGTTACTGGAGCTGGTGGTCGCACATGAGCAAACTTTCTGTTCTATGCTTTGATGGGTTTTCCTCAAATTCTTTGTTTTCTTGCTATGGAAAGAGAAAGAGATAGAGAATTTGGACTAGAAAATGACATTTCAGGTTTAGCTTATTCTTTTTAATTGAGGTTTTAATTGAGGTTCAGTGATTTGTAGGTTGTTGGAATTTATAAATTTAGTGGTTGTGAATATGGGTTTTGATAATCTAGATGCATTGATATTTCTAACGCAGGGTTAATGTTTCTAAATTTACTTTAACTGAAAAATTCTGATATTTTTTGTGGGTTCTGTTAGTACTGTAAATGTATAAGGATTTGTTTACAATGTGGCTTTCTAAGACAAACTGAAGTTGTCCAAATAGAAGAACACTATCTATGTGGAGTAAAGGATAATGATACAACATGATATATAGCTTTTGTATATATGTATGCAATTTAATTATCTTAAGTTCTCAACCATTTTTTGAGTAAGGATAATGTTACAGCATGATATATAGCTTTTGTATATATGTATGCAATTTAATTATCTCAACCATTTTTTGAGTGAGGATAATGATACAACATGATCACTTGCAACTTAATTCATGGTAGAGAACATGCCAGGACCTTCTTTGAGTGAGGAAGATGAGATTGAGGGTGGGAATGAGAATGAGGAAGGTGAAGGTGATAATGTTGACGGTGATGGAGGTCATACGGTGGAGGAGCCTAAAACACTAGAGAAAGTTCTGGAAAATGTGCAAGAGCTAGATGAGATAACAGAGGCAAAGCATATTGAACATTCAAAGACAGCACCTGCTGAGTTTAGAAGAGCAATTAAGGTTGTTCCAAGTGTTACTCTGATGCAGATTCTCACTTTCCTTGATGATCATTTTTTGAAGGCTTTAGAGAGTGCACAAGAAGTTACCAAGATGGTTGAGGCCACTAGGTTGCATTATCATTCCAATTTCGCTGATAATCGGGGTAATTAATTCCTTGTGTTGTGTTGTGTGTGTGTGTATCATTTTAGTTGATATTGTAGCTGCAGTTGAAGTTTAACCTCTTTAATTGCTAGTTGGACATGAATGGTTGAGCTAATTTTGGACTATATATGTATGCAATTTAATTATCATTTTTTCCCTGTATTTCTATGCAATTTTGGACTACATTTGTTGGAGGGTTATATAGCTTTTGCCCTTTTGCAGGGGGAAAGTCCTTGAGGTTTTAAAAAACTGGCCTGAGAGGAGTATTCAAGTTATTGTTGTAACTGATGGTGAGCGGATTTTGGGACTTGGGTGTAACGCCCTCCCTTGTATGCATCCAAGAGAGTCGTTTGCTAAGCGGAATTAGAGTCGTTAACGTCACATGAGCTAACAAAGCAGAATACAAATCCGTATAAAAATTTTCAACACTTAAATTCTTTTCGCAAAGGTTTTTCCAAAATAGCCATTGTTCATAAAGTTCAAGTTAACATAAATATGATCAAGACTACAGTCATCCAAAGGTACCAAAAACATTTAGCATTACAGTTATCCATTTAAAACAAACAGCAACACTGATAATCCACGCATCAGCAATCATCAGCAAAATATCACGTCTTCATGTGCTTTTATGTCCTCCTGCCATTTAGGAAAATAGCAGCCCCGAAGGGGTGAGAATAATCCCAGTAGTGTGGCAATAAAACCAGTAATATAACAATATTAACTAGGCACAAAATCATAAACAGTCACTTCAACATATCCTTGTTCCTTTTCCTTTTTATCATATTCATATATTGCGTATATAACGCCTTTCCTTTGCGCTTTTAGCACCGTCGTGCGCGCACTTCACAGTGGAATCAAATATACCCTTGGCACCTGAGCTCCATGTGGATTCCATCTGTGGGCCTATGCGGACTGATGCCAAGTGTCCCATACCCCGGTACCTTGGGGATGCCTATATGATGTTTGCTCAAACACATGGTCCTGTACATAACTATTCTAAAACAAGGCCTATATGATCTTGTTACATGCATGACATGCTATGCTTCCACACACAAAGCGTAAAAATGCGGAATAATGTAAGATGCATGCTTATATACCTTTCATATGCGTTATGCTGCCACATAACGTCTTTACCTCATAGTCATATAACCATCACGGCACATTTTTGGCAGTTTCCTTTCATTATAATGGAACATAACATTTTTACGGCATATGGAGCATCATGTTACAATTCTATACCAGTAGTCAATAGTTACATTAGGCATCATCGCCTGACACTTACCTTAGCTTTCCTTAAAAATTACCAACGGCAGCGAAATATTCTCACTTCTTAAGCGCACCTAAATCAATTAAAACTAATCATTTACAGTGGCTATTTACAGCAGCAAAACAGTGAGCATACAGCAGCAAAACAGTGAGCATACAGCAGCAAAACAGTGAGCATTTACAGCAGCAAAACAGTGAGCATACAGCAGCAAAACAGTGAGCATTTACAGCAGCAAAACAGTGAGCATACAGCAGCAAAACAGTGACGTTTTAAACGTTTTCAAAACAGAAACAGTGGCGTTTTTAAAACAGAAACAGTGGCATTTTTAAAACAGAAACAGTGGCACTTTGAACTTCCAAAACAGTGGCATTTTATACATACAAACAGTGGCATAGAAGGACTAAAACAGTGGCATTTTTATGCATAAAACAGTGGCATGGAATGACTTAAACAGTGACATTTTATGCATAAAAACAGTGGCATATAATGACTAAAACAGTGGCATATTATGCATAAAAACAGTGGCATATGATGGCTAAAACAGTGGCCTTTTATGCATAAAAACAGTGGCATTTTAAGCATGGAAACAGTGGTATTTCATGACTAAAACAGTGGCATTTTAAGCATGGAAACAGTGGCATTTTATGACTAAAACAGTGGCATTTTATCTACCAAAACAGTGGCACATACATAAGGAAACAGTGGCACATTTCTCTTTAAAACAGTGGCCTAATCATACAAACAGTGGCATATACTCTTAAGCATTTTTATGCATACAATTCATCATGAAATGACTCCATTCTTATACTTTTATCATGCTCAACCAAGGATCCAAAGTAACACAAATACAAGAAGACATTCAAGCATTCATACATGGCTACACTAAGAAAGAATTCAAGGTTCAAGGCCTACCTCTTGTAGCACACACTTCACCACACCCTTCTAGCTCTACTTCACAACAAGTCCTCTCTTCCTAGGAGGTCCTATGCGCAAGCAAGGTGATGATGAGCAAGCTTGGACAGTTTCAAGGTTGAAGACAAGGCTGGACAGTGAGGGAGTGTGAGTTGTCTTAAGCAAAGTCTTTCTTTCTCCAAAGTCCCTATGCTACACGGTTTTGAGAGTGAGGAGGTGAGGAAAGAAAATTGGCTGAATGTAAGGTGAGGGCAGCCCTCCCTTATGCGCACATTTAAAGGGAAAATGAGGGAAGATTGCTATGATTTAGCATCATGGAAAAATCTGATTACTTGAGGGAGTGGGGCTGCATACAAGGGCTGAATCAAGCAAGGTGTTTGCTTCTACTTTACTCTATTTACATGCAAGGAGTGAGGGGATATGTTCAGATTTAAGAGCTGTCCAAAGTCAGAATTTTTCTCTGCCCAACAGCCATGATTTGCGCACAAAGAGGTGTGGAAAGGGAGTGTCATGAGCACATGAAAGAGTTTTGCTAAGTCAACAAGTAAAACACTATGTGGCAGTCCAAAAATCTGCACTTAGGCAGCCTTGGTGCGCAATGATGAGGGGGAAAGAGGTGCATCATGAGCACTGATTTGTGGCAGCCTAAGCACTCATTTTTGGGCTGTCCTAAGTCAGAAAATTTCTGCATAGAAAGCTAAACCATGCGCACAAGGAGAGGTGTGTGGGAGGTTCACTAAGTCCACAAGCAAGAGAGCTTTGTGGCAGCCAAGAATTCTGATTTTTGGAGCTGTCCTCTGCGCAAAAATGATGAGAATGCAGTCCCAAAATCTCACTAATGATGCATGTGGAAGGAGGAGGAGGTTTGACTCATGATGGCTGCAAAAGCTTGCCAAAAATCTGCACAATGCAGTCTCATGATGGAGAGTGTAAGTGGTTATCCAAGTCAACAAGTAATGCAGTTTTGGTGACACAAGAAATCTGCACAAGGTCCCTCCCATGTGCGCCTAAAGGAGAAGTATGCAGCCTAAATTCATGCTCAAAGGTCCATGTGTCTTCCATGCAATAAAATTGAAATCAAGTGTGCAAAAGTCAAGGTGAGGTGGCGGTTGAACATGAAGGAATTTGGCAGATTTTTCTAAGTGTAATCCACCCACATGTGCGCAAAAGTGAGAAGGAAAAACAACAAGCCAAGTAGTGTTCCTTGCTGCACAAGGTAGCCTTGTTGGACTAGGCTTTAAGGAGGATAAGTGGTAACAACTTTGGGCTAAAACAAGGTAAGTTCAAAGGCCATCCTTGGGCCATAGGCCACACACCAAAAATCCAATCACACAAGTCCAATATTAACTAGTCCACACACACACACTAGCCCACATCCAAACACTAATGCCTTCTAACACACACTCACATTACTCATAAGATTAAATTCACATGTCTACATATGTACCCTCCTAAGATTTAATTCAATTAATTACCTTAGTCTTATCCAAGGGTTAAAGGTTATACAATTCACAGGCCATTACACCTAAACCATACATCCGAATTCTACACATGTTCACATAGCCTATAGTACTTAGGTATTTTACTAATTATGCGGGATGTTACACTCTCCCCACCAAATAGGAATTTTGCCCGCAAAATTAAACTTACTTAAGAGCTAAACAGTTCTGGATAGCGTTTCTGAACGTCGTCCTCGCGTTCCCAAGTGGCTTCAGCTGCCGATCTGTTGTTCCACAATACTTTCACCAACGGAATCTCTTTAGAACGGAGTCGCTTGACGGATCTTTCAAGAATTTGGAATGGTTGCACTTGATAAGTCAGATTTTCCTTGAGTTCCACTTCTTCCGGCTGTAACACGTGAGATGGATCAGAGAGATACCTCCGTAGCTGTGACACATGAAATACATTGTGAATTCCTGACAAATTGGGTGGTAAGGCCAACCGATATGCAGACTCTCCAATCCGGCCCATAATCAGATACGGTCCTAGGTACCGTGGACTTAACTTCTTAACTCCCATTCTCCTTCCGAGTCCCGATGTAGGAGTGATTCTCAAGAACACATGATCTCCGACTTCGAAAGATAGAGGCTTATGACGCTTGTCGTAATAACTCTTCTGTCTGGCCTGAGCCCTCTGCATATTCTCCCGAATCTTCTTTACTTGTTCGGATGTTTCTTGAATTAGATCGGGTCCTAACATACTTCGCTCACCCACTTCCGTCCAACATAAAGGGGATCTGCATTTTCTCCCATACAAAGCTTCATACGGTGCCATCTGAATGCTGGAGTGGTAACTGTTGTTGTAGGCGAACTCTATCAAAGAAAGATAACTATCCCAGCTGCCTCCTAACTCTAAAACACATGCTCGCAGCATGTCCTCTAAGGCTTGAATGGTGCGTTCCGTCTGGCCATCGGTCTGCGGATGATAAGCAGTGCTCAACCTCAATTGGGTCCCTAATGCTCTTTGAAAGGATTCCCAAAACTTAGATGTAAACTTGGGATCACGATCACTGACAATGCTTGTAGGAACTCCGTGCAGCTTCACAATCTCCTGCAGATAAATTCTAGCAAGCCTCTCTGTGTCATATGTGGTTCTAACACGCAAGAAATGAGCTGACTTCGTTAAACGATCGACAATCACCCAGATAGAATCATATCCTTCTCGCGTCCGAGGAAGTCCAACTACAAAATCCATCGAAATACTGTCCCACTTCCATTCGGGAATCTCCAAAGGTTGAAGGAGTCCCGACGGTTTCTGATGTTCGTACTTCACCTTCTGACAAGTTAAGCATCGAGATACATACTCCGCAATATCACGCTTCATACCCGGCCACCAAAACGAGGTCTTCAAATCGTGGTACATCTTCGTGGATCCAGGATGAACTGCGTACTTACCCTTGTGAGCCTCCTGTAAAACTTCTTGCTTCAACTTTTCATTCGGCACAACCAGCCGTCCTTGGAATCTCCAGACATCATTCTCATCCTTTACTACCTCTTGGTTACCAACCAACTCGCGGACTAACTCTTCATCCTTCTGAGCCTCCTTAATTCTGCCGATCAGTTCATTCTCCACCTTAATATTTCCCAATCTTATGCTGTTCCCTCTCTCGTCTACCGATAAGTTCAAGTCTCGAAAGGCCTCAAACAATTTCAGCTCTTCTATCATCAGAGTTGCAGTGTGTAGTGTCTTCCTGCTCAGGGCGTCAGCTACCACGTTTGCCTTTCCTGGGTGGTATTTCAGTTCAAAATCATAGTCCTTCAGAAATTCCATCCACCGACGTTGCCGCATATTCAGCTCCTTCTGATCGAACAAGTACTTCAAACTCTTATGATCGCTGAACACGTCAAACTGCGAACCATACAAGTGGTGCCTCCAGATTTTAAGTGCGAACACTATAGCTGCTAACTCCAAATCGTGCGTAGGATAATTTTCTTCGTGAGGCTTCAGTTGTCGAGATGCATAAGCTACCGCCATACGATCCTGCATCAACACGCATCCAAGTCCTTTCAGCGACGCATCGCAGTAAACTTCGAACCTTCGAGTAGGATCCGGAATTGTGAGTACGGGAGCACTCGTCAATCTGCTCTTTAGCTCCAAGAAACATTCTTCACAGGCTTCAGTCCACTCAAAAGGCTTATCCTTCCGAGTGAGACGAGTAAGGGGTTGCACTATTTGAGAGAAATTCTGGATGAACCTTCGATAATATCCGGCCAGACCTAAGAAACTTCTTACTTCAGTGACAGTCTTGGGTCGTTCCCAATTCATGACAGCTTCAACTTTGCTGGGGTCCACCGCGATACCTTCCGATGAAATGACATGGCCCAGAAACTGGACCTCTTTGAGCCAAAACTCGCACTTCGACCATTTCGCGTACAACTGCTTCTCCTTCAAGACTTGCAAGACAATCCTCAGATGTTCCGCGTGCATCTCTTCATTAGCCGAGTAAATCAGGATATCGTCGATAAACACAATTACGAACTGATCAAGAAACGGGCGGAAGATGCGGTTCATGTAGTCCATGAATACCGCTGGAGCATTCGTAAGTCCGAATGGAATCACCTGATATTCGTAGTGCCCATAACGAGTCCTAAAAGCGGTTTTCGGAATATCCTCCGGTTTGACCCGGATCTGATGGTATCCCGATCGTAAATCTATCTTGGAAAAGACTCTGGCTCCTCTCAGCTGGTCCATCAAATCGTTAATCCTCGGTAGCGGATACTTATTCTTCACCGTGACTTTGTTCAGCTGGCGGTAATCTACACACAGACGTAAGCTTCCATCCTTCTTCTTAATCAAGATAGCTGGAGCACCCCATGGAGAAGTACTCGGTCTGATGAATTCCTTAGCCAAAAGTTCTTCTATCTGCTTCTTCAACTCACGCAGTTCCAAAGGTGCCATGCGATACGGGGCAATGGAGATCGGTCCGACTCCAGGAACAAGTTCGATCGAAAATTCTATTTCCCTATGAGGAGGCAATCGAGGTATTTCATCCGGGAATACCTCCTCGAATTCTCTAACTACCGGTACATTCTGAATTTGATTGTCAATCGAGGTCTCAGCCTCGATCGACAAAAGATACCCTGCTGCTCCCTTGCGGAGCTCTTTTCTAACTTGCAATAAGGAAATGAAAGAGAAAGGTTGAAAATTACCATCCTTCGCAGGAATAATGACTTTCCCCGCACGACAATCCAAAGTTATCCCGTTTTCCGTCAGCCAGTCCATACCGATAATCACATCGAAGTTGAATACCGGCAGGACCACCAAGTTAACTGTATACGCGTTCCCTTCGTACTGCAAGGTAACACCTCTGCAGATCTCTGAGGCTGTGCACGATCCTCCCGTAGGTGTGCTGATGTGTAACTCATGAGGTAACGGGGTTGGGGTGATGCCTATTCTCAAGGCAGTATGCTTTGCCATAAAAGAGCCAGACGCTCCAGAATCAAAGATAACAGAAATTGGATGACCATTCAAAGTGACATTACCTTTGATCAGGTTGGGAAACTTCTGCGCTTCATTTGCATCCAATGTGAACACCCGAGCTTGCGGAGGCTGTTGATCAGCGTTCTGGGGGCACTTGTAAGCAAAATGACCTTGCTGGCCGCATCTGAAGCATGCATTGTTGTTCTTGCGACAGACTCCGAAGTGATTCTTTCCACATGTGGCACAAACAGTCGCGCCCTGACGTCCAGTCGATGATTGACCCACCGTAAAGTTTCTCTTAAAATTTCCAGGCCGTGCCTGCAACGGCGTACCTCTGCCTCGACCCCTACCAGGTGCCGCCCTGAAGAATCTGCCTGCTCGGTTTCCTCCGTGGAACTGTGGTGGTGGCTTGTTCAAGTTCTTGGCCTCCAGAATGATCCCTTCTGCCTGACGACTCTGGTTGATGAGTTCGGGAAGTGTACGATTAGCCGTCGTTAAGATGAGCTTGCGGATTTCCGGATGCAATCCGCTCTCGAACTTCTCTACCTGCCATTCTTCATCGTAGATGTTCCGATCAAAGTTGGCGTACTCGATCAGCTGCCCAAATTTCGCTATATACTCATTAACCGTCATGTTACCCTGCCTGAGCGACAGCAGTTCAGTGTGCTTCATCCTTCTCATTGCCTTAGGAAAATACTTATCCAAAAATACTTGTCTGAATACGGCCCATGTCAGCTCCACGTCCTGAGCTCTCAGCAGAGCCCTCGCACCAGTCCACCATGTTAAAGCTTCTCCCATCAGCTGGTACGACGCGTAATCAGTCTTCTGCGCTTCCGGGCATGCCATGCGTTCGAAAATATGCTCAATCATCTGCAGCCACCTCGCTGCAGCCTCGGGGTTGTCTTCACCCTCAAAAGTGGGTGGTTGGAAGTTGCGGAAGTCTTTCAACCTCCGACGGGCAATTTCTTCTGCATTTTCATGCAGTGGGGGTTGGTTCAGATTCTGTTGCCTATGGTCACGCCATTCCTGGCTCATATTTTGGATGAACGTTGCCAGTCCCCCAATGGTGGTGATAAGATCCTCTTCCGCATCGCCAGTCCTTCCCCGAGTTGAACCGCGACCACCCGCCATGATTCTGCACTCACAATATCAGGAAATGAGTTGATCAGGCTCACCGCAAGTTATTCATGGCAGCAGTCCCAAGTAGGTACTCGAGTTCAATTCGGACAAGTTAGCTATGCATCCGTGTCTTATCACAGAACAGTCTAAACCATCTAACTATCCTAGCTATCATATACTTAAACTATAGCACATTTAGACAGTCAATCAGCAGGTAAACACAAACAGCAGTCAATTCAATCAAACACAAGCAAATCCATGGACCTAACTGCTCTGATACCAATTAGTGTAACGCCCTCCCTTGTATGCATCCAAGAGAGTCGTTTGCTAAGCGGAATTAGAGTCGTTAACGTCACATGAGCTAACAAAGCAGAATACAAATCCGTATAAAAATTTTCAACACTTAAATTCTTTTCGCAAAGGTTTTTCCAAAATAGCCATTGTTCATAAAGTTCAAGTTAACATAAATATGATCAAGACTACAGTCATCCAAAGGTACCAAAAACATTTAGCATTACAGTTATCCATTTAAAACAAACAGCAACACTGATAATCCACGCATCAGCAATCATCAGCAAAATATCACGTCTTCATGTGCTTTTATGTCCTCCTGCCATTTAGGAAAATAGCAGCCCCGAAGGGGTGAGAATAATCCCAGTAGTGTGGCAATAAAACCAGTAATATAACAATATTAACTAGGCACAAAATCATAAACAGTCACTTCAACATATCCTTGTTCCTTTTCCTTTTTATCATATTCATATATTGCGTATATAACGCCTTTCCTTTGCGCTTTTAGCACCGTCGTGCGCGCACTTCACAGTGGAATCAAATATACCCTTGGCACCTGAGCTCCATGTGGATTCCATCTGTGGGCCTATGCGGACTGATGCCAAGTGTCCCATACCCCGGTACCTTGGGGATGCCTATATGATGTTTGCTCAAACACATGGTCCTGTACATAACTATTCTAAAACAAGGCCTATATGATCTTGTTACATGCATGACATGCTATGCTTCCACACACAAAGCGTAAAAATGCGGAATAATGTAAGATGCATGCTTATATACCTTTCATATGCGTTATGCTGCCACATAACGTCTTTACCTCATAGTCATATAACCATCACGGCACATTTTTGGCAGTTTCCTTTCATTATAATGGAACATAACATTTTTACGGCATATGGAGCATCATGTTACAATTCTATACCAGTAGTCAATAGTTACATTAGGCATCATCGCCTGACACTTACCTTAGCTTTCCTTAAAAATTACCAACGGCAGCGAAATATTCTCACTTCTTAAGCGCACCTAAATCAATTAAAACTAATCATTTACAGTGGCTATTTACAGCAGCAAAACAGTGAGCATACAGCAGCAAAACAGTGAGCATACAGCAGCAAAACAGTGAGCATTTACAGCAGCAAAACAGTGAGCATACAGCAGCAAAACAGTGAGCATTTACAGCAGCAAAACAGTGAGCATACAGCAGCAAAACAGTGACGTTTTAAACGTTTTCAAAACAGAAACAGTGGCGTTTTTAAAACAGAAACAGTGGCATTTTTAAAACAGAAACAGTGGCACTTTGAACTTCCAAAACAGTGGCATTTTATACATACAAACAGTGGCATAGAAGGACTAAAACAGTGGCATTTTTATGCATAAAACAGTGGCATGGAATGACTTAAACAGTGACATTTTATGCATAAAAACAGTGGCATATAATGACTAAAACAGTGGCATATTATGCATAAAAACAGTGGCATATGATGGCTAAAACAGTGGCCTTTTATGCATAAAAACAGTGGCATTTTAAGCATGGAAACAGTGGTATTTCATGACTAAAACAGTGGCATTTTAAGCATGGAAACAGTGGCATTTTATGACTAAAACAGTGGCATTTTATCTACCAAAACAGTGGCACATACATAAGGAAACAGTGGCACATTTCTCTTTAAAACAGTGGCCTAATCATACAAACAGTGGCATATACTCTTAAGCATTTTTATGCATACAATTCATCATGAAATGACTCCATTCTTATACTTTTATCATGCTCAACCAAGGATCCAAAGTAACACAAATACAAGAAGACATTCAAGCATTCATACATGGCTACACTAAGAAAGAATTCAAGGTTCAAGGCCTACCTCTTGTAGCACACACTTCACCACACCCTTCTAGCTCTACTTCACAACAAGTCCTCTCTTCCTAGGAGGTCCTATGCGCAAGCAAGGTGATGATGAGCAAGCTTGGACAGTTTCAAGGTTGAAGACAAGGCTGGACAGTGAGGGAGTGTGAGTTGTCTTAAGCAAAGTCTTTCTTTCTCCAAAGTCCCTATGCTACACGGTTTTGAGAGTGAGGAGGTGAGGAAAGAAAATTGGCTGAATGTAAGGTGAGGGCAGCCCTCCCTTATGCGCACATTTAAAGGGAAAATGAGGGAAGATTGCTATGATTTAGCATCATGGAAAAATCTGATTACTTGAGGGAGTGGGGCTGCATACAAGGGCTGAATCAAGCAAGGTGTTTGCTTCTACTTTACTCTATTTACATGCAAGGAGTGAGGGGATATGTTCAGATTTAAGAGCTGTCCAAAGTCAGAATTTTTCTCTGCCCAACAGCCATGATTTGCGCACAAAGAGGTGTGGAAAGGGAGTGTCATGAGCACATGAAAGAGTTTTGCTAAGTCAACAAGTAAAACACTATGTGGCAGTCCAAAAATCTGCACTTAGGCAGCCTTGGTGCGCAATGATGAGGGGGAAAGAGGTGCATCATGAGCACTGATTTGTGGCAGCCTAAGCACTCATTTTTGGGCTGTCCTAAGTCAGAAAATTTCTGCATAGAAAGCTAAACCATGCGCACAAGGAGAGGTGTGTGGGAGGTTCACTAAGTCCACAAGCAAGAGAGCTTTGTGGCAGCCAAGAATTCTGATTTTTGGAGCTGTCCTCTGCGCAAAAATGATGAGAATGCAGTCCCAAAATCTCACTAATGATGCATGTGGAAGGAGGAGGAGGTTTGACTCATGATGGCTGCAAAAGCTTGCCAAAAATCTGCACAATGCAGTCTCATGATGGAGAGTGTAAGTGGTTATCCAAGTCAACAAGTAATGCAGTTTTGGTGACACAAGAAATCTGCACAAGGTCCCTCCCATGTGCGCCTAAAGGAGAAGTATGCAGCCTAAATTCATGCTCAAAGGTCCATGTGTCTTCCATGCAATAAAATTGAAATCAAGTGTGCAAAAGTCAAGGTGAGGTGGCGGTTGAACATGAAGGAATTTGGCAGATTTTTCTAAGTGTAATCCACCCACATGTGCGCAAAAGTGAGAAGGAAAAACAACAAGCCAAGTAGTGTTCCTTGCTGCACAAGGCAGCCTTGTTGGACTAGGCTTTAAGGAGGATAAGTGGTAACAACTTTGGGCTAAAACAAGGTAAGTTCAAAGGCCATCCTTGGGCCATAGGCCACACACCAAAAATCCAATCACACAAGTCCAATATTAACTAGTCCACACACACACACTAGCCCACATCCAAACACTAATGCCTTCTAACACACACTCACATTACTCATAAGATTAAATTCACATGTCTACATATGTACCCTCCTAAGATTTAATTCAATTAATTACCTTAGTCTTATCCAAGGGTTAAAGGTTATACAATTCACAGGCCATTACACCTAAACCATACATCCGAATTCTACACATGTTCACATAGCCTATAGTACTTAGGTATTTTACTAATTATGCGGGATGTTACATTGGGGATGTTGGATGTCGGGTATTTTTGTAGGGGAATCAAATTCCTTAATTTACATTTTACTATGAAAATATAGACATGGTACTAAAAGTAGATGACTAAGCCTTTTCAATTTCTGTTTGATAATATATGACTAATGAACAGTCTTGATCACTGCTTGATAATATATGAATACTTTTGCATTTCAGGTTCCGCCAAATTCAACAGAACCATTAGGAATACTTTTGCATTTTACTCTTAAAAGTGTTGGTAAAATAGAGTTGATTTTTGGCCCGCGGGCTGGCCCTAACCCGTGGGGTTATATGATTTTTTGGCCCGTGCGGGCTGTTTGATATGCGGGCTTTTTGGCACTGGCCCGGGCGGGCGAGGGCCTAACGGGCCGGGCTGGATCAGTCCACAACACAAGAATCTTTTCAAAATCTTGAAAAAGTCACGATTGAAGCAGAGTCTTCTTCCATCACAGATTGTTCTATTTGTCTCACGGAGATTGGGTCGAGAGCTATTGGCTTGCCTTGCTCACACGTGTTTCATCGGGATTGCATCACAAAGTGGGTCACGATTCGTAATACATGTCCTTTATGTAGATGCAGTGTCTTGTCTAGGAATGATTAAGTAAACATAACGTACGCTGTTTTTGCATTCTTGGTCTTAGTTTCAGAGCTTGTGGCTAGCTTGTCTCATAATTTTTTGTATTGTTCTAGTTCAGTTACTTTTCTTTGGAGTAAGCTGTCTGGGATTTTCGGAGAGTATTGCTCTGTCCCGTGGATTCGTATGGTTTCCTTTTAATTAGCTTTAGAGGTTGTCGTTCTTGTAAAAAAACTTGGTTTTTCTTTTGTCAAAATGTTTGCATCTTTCTTTGTAATATCCGTTTAATTATTTTTAATCTTGATTTACTTTTTTTTTCTTGTATTGCATTTGGAAGAGTTATAAGCTTATGCAAAATCTTCACTCTAGAATCTAAAAAGGCTTATGTTGTATGTAACGACTGGTGTTTGATCTTATACATATCCATGTTGACACAAAAGATGACATAACATGAACATGATATATTTGTATACAAGGTGAAGAAATAGAGGACCAATCATATGATCGGATTTTTGCTTCTTGCGCTAAAAAACTAGAGGAAAATAAATTTTATAAAAAGTGGAACATATTTTATGAATATTTTGAAATTTCCCACTGCTAAAGGAATTGATTTTCTTATTGCTAATGTAGCCAGCTGTCTAGAGATATTGTTTATAATGGATATTTTATGGAAATCTATTTAAGGAAATTTTGTGTAAAATTATTAATTGTTTATGTTCGATTTACACAATTTTTCATCAATTGATTTAAACAATTAATAATAGTAATTATTTACAATATATTAATACAAATCTAAGTTAAATCGATAATCGTTAACTACTAGAATTATTATCTTTAATAATTATAATAATGTATTAATTAATAATTTTAATAATTTAATATTTAAGGAGATTGAATATGAGGATAAGGATCTCCTCCTTCACGTCACCAGATTTCAGGTCAATCGAAGCAAGTTGAACAATAGCAAAAATACCCGATACGTCCTGAAACGGCAAAGAAGCAGCATAACGGGTTAGTGAACGACAGAATTTGGCAAAATTAAGGGTCACCTCACACCCTTGTAGGGTGTGACTTATACTTAGATGGTCGAATTCCATTGGGAATAGAACTCCCGGAACCAATCTCTCAAACTGAAGTTTTACCGATTTCCCCAAATCTACCCAAAACGTAAACCGTAATGCAGAAAATGAAAAAACTATGAAAAGATGCGTCTGCAGAATCAAATTCCGATGCAGAATCAAAGGTGCAGAAATCGGAATCAGAAACACAAATGAGTTCAAACGGAGAAACAAGACAGATGCGCAAAAATAAATATATTTTTTTGTTTTTTTTTAACAGAAACGAAAATTAAAGAAAAAGAAGATGATCAAGAATCAGAAAACGATTTAGACCGATGCCATTTCCCTGGAAACGGCGCCAAATTTGACACGAGCTGACGAACTCGCGCAAATTAAAAATTATTTTTAATTAGGGTTCAGAAATTCGCAGTAAAATGGAAACCGTAATGCAGAAAATGCAAAAACTGAGAAAAGACGCGTCTGCAGAATCAAATTCCGATGCAGAATCAAAGGTGCAGAAATCGGAATCAGAAACACAAATGAGTTCAAACGCAAAAACAAGACAGATGTATAACACCTCATATATTTAAATGTGAATTTTTATATTATATTGTGAAATGAATGTTGGTGGATTAGTGAAAATCCAAGGATTATGGCCAAAATGGGCAAAAAGGGCAAAATGGTAATTTGCCAACCGTGTGTTCTGAGGCTTAAATACTGAGTTAGAGATTTCATATGACAAAAGTAATACTGGAAATGGAATCAGGGCGGAAAATTGAGTGAATAGGCAAATTTGGGAAAAATTGATGAATAGTGATTTTTTTTAGTGTTAAATACTGAGGTGTGAGTGCACCGATAGGTGTGAGATTTTTATCAATATTTTGGAGAAATAAAAATATGTCATGGACTGGAAAAATATGTAGATTAAGAATTTATGATCGGAAATTTTATCGGGGTTAAAGTTAGATCGCGTGTGGGACCCGTGTGACCGAAGTCACTTGGCCCCCACCTCTTTTTCTTCTTTTCTTTCCTTCTTCCCTCCTTATTTCCCCGTGCGCCTCTGTGTGAAGAAAAAGGAACCAAACCCCATTTCTTCTCCATTTTCCCATTTCTTCATTTCTTCACCGAATCGCTTGATTTTGGTGTTGAAATCTATTGTAAACAACCTTCCAAAGCCATTGGTAACACTTAGAACCCTTGAATCCATCCCTTGGCTGCGGTTTTTGGCAAAATCAGATCCGATCCACTTGGGTTTTTGGAGCTTTGTTGGAGTTTTGATCTTCTTATGGTTTAGTGAAGCCTTGGTGGTGATCATACAACACATTGTGAGTATATTTGTGGTATTTTGATGGTAGATTTCATAGATCTAGAAATTTATGTTCTAAGCTTTAATTTTAGATGTGTGATGATAGAGAGCCCAAATGGAAAAATGCTATTAGATGAAAAGGCCTTAGAATCATGCTTGTAAGCTAGAAATGCTATGTTAATTTTTGGTGAAAAATATAGGTTTTAACTTAGGAAAATTTGAGGAATTTTCATGAAAAATGAGTTTTGGTGTAATTTGGAATTGATGATTGTTGTAGGGTGCCTCACACGGACGTAATTGTGAAAAGTTGATTTGGAGCATACGTTTGGAACGGATTGCTCGTATTGAGGTAAACTCTTGGAACTTGGGTTTAATCCCTAGTGTGCTCCACCACACCTAGAGGAAGGTTGTGGTTGGATTATGTGGTTATGACATGGTGTGATTGTGTGCTTGTATGCATATTGCTTGTATTTTGTGAAAATTGTTTGGTCACTGGCCAGTTGACGTGTGTTGGTTTGGACATCCGCTGGGTTCGTCCTTAGGGAGAATGCCAGTTGGAGATGCCATGGTGTCGACTCTGGGAGCGACATCAGGATGATCCAAGCGGGGGACATCCGCCGGATAGGGCTCATGAGGAGTTCCGGTTGGGTTTTGCCATGGAGTCTTCTCAACCATGGGAGAGGCGCCAGGATTGTCTCGGGAGTTATATGATGGAGTCCTTGAACATGAATCCATGCGTGGATGTTCTTGGGTTGTCTCCAGTTGGTTGGTGATATTGTATTGCTTGCATATTACATGATGTCATATTTATACATTTTAGTGAGCCATGGAGTGGAGAGAGCCTCTAGCTCCATTGGTTTACTGAGATATATCCGTATATCTCACCCCGTGTTTGGGGGACCACATTTCAGGTCACTATGAGCCGGGAGGAGCTTCGGGCAAGAAGCCCGTATAGTGGACATTGGATTGACATGCGGTGCATTGGGATTGCATGACATTTTGGAGGAGGACTATTGGATTGCACATGGCATGACATTAGTATTTTGAGACTTAGGTCATGAACATATTGCATGATGTTATTTCCATGCTTTTGTTAGTGTTCATGATTATATGCTAAGTCTTGTTTATGGTTTATTATTCATGGCATGGATAACTGTATATGTTGAGTGAGCATGGGACTTGTCCATTGCCACATTCATAGCCTTGAAGTCTTGGTATTCATGTTGTAAAAATAGTCCATCTTTGTATGTAAATGGCCATTACATTGAGGACTTTGTAAATGATGTTTGATTTAAGGAAAATGCATGATGGAAGGGCCTAGAGCCTACATTAGGACATGATTATGTGTTGTGTGGAGTACCAAGGGGTTAGGGATGGATTACACAACCTTTCTTGGGCTTAAAATGCTGTAATCAGTCATTTTTGCTGCATAGTAATCGATTACCCAAGCATGGTAATCGATTACCATGCAACAGGGGATGAAAAATTAGCTACTGTCTTCACTGGTAATCGATTACTGAGGCTTGGTAATCGATTACCATGTGAGGTAATCGATTACCCAAAGTTGGTAATCGATTACCAGAACAGAGGAGGTCAAAATTTGGCTACTGCCTCATTTTGACAGGTGGTAATCGATTACCACCCACTGGTAATCGATTACCACAGTGTAAATTTCGAAAATTCAGATTTTTCTAGACTAAAAGAAAGGGACTTAACTTGATGGGTAGAACTCCAAATGGTACGTGGTTTGAAACCACGCGTAGACAACGTAAAGGACTATAACTTGGTAAAATATGAGAGTAAGATGGTGAGTCTAAATGAATTGAATAAAAAGAAGGATGAATGATGTTTGTAACAGCCCGTTGTACACCGGTATTGTTAACATTGATTATGATATTAAGCGCAGTTACAATCACAGTGATTAGATTAATTAAATTACGGGCAAATTTTTCTTTAACATATTCCTTTTCTTACATCAATACATTTTCCGTAATCAATTAAAACCACACTATAATTGTAAATGCAATTTGCGGAAGCATACACTTTTGCTAACATCATTCATCTTTCTTTTTATTCAATTCATTTAAACTCACCATCTTACTCTCACCTTTTACCAAGTTGTAGTCCTTTACGTTGTCTACGCGTGTTTCAAACCACGTATCATTTGGAGTTCTACCCATCAAGTTAAGCCCCTTTCTTTTAGTCTAGAAAAAACTGAATTTTCGAAAATTACACTGTGGTAATCGGTTACCAGTGGGTGGTAATCGATTACCACCTGTCAAAAATGAGGCAGTAGCCAATTTTCTCAATCCTCTGTTCTGGTAATCGATTACCAACTTTGGGTAATCGATTACCTCACATGGTAATCGATTACCAAAGGCCAGTAATCGATTACCAGTGAAGACAGTAGCCAATTTTTCGTCCCCTGTTGCAGGGTAATCGATTACCATGCCTTGGGTAATCGATTACTATGCAGCAAAATGACAGATTACAGCATTTTAAGCCCCAAAAAGGTTGTGTAATCCATCCCTAACCCCTTGGTACTCCACACAACCCATAATCATGTCCTAATGTAGGCTCTAGGCCCTTCCATCATGCATTTTCCTTAGATTAAACATCATTTACAAAGTCCTCAAAGTAATGGCCATTTACATACAAATATGGACCATTTTTACAACATGAATACCAAGACTTCAAGGCTATGAATGTGGCAATGGACAAGTCCCATGCTCACTCAAAATATACAGTTATCCATGCCATGAGTAATGAAACATAACAAGACTTAGCATATAATCATGAACACTAACAAAAGCATGGAAATAACATCATGCAATATGTTCATGACCTAAGTCTCAAAATACTAATGTCATGCCATGTGCAATCCAATAGTCCTCCTCCCAAAATGTCATGCAATCCCAATGCACCGCATGCCACTCCAATGTCCACTATACGGGCTTCTTGCCCGAAGCTCCTCCCGGCTCATAGTGACCTGAAATGTGGTCCCCCAAACACGGGGTGAGATATACGGATATATCTCAGTAAACCAATGGAGCTAGAGGCCCTCTCCACTCCATGGCTCACTAAAATGTATAAAAATGACATCATGTAATATGCAAGTAAAATAATATCACCATCCAACTGGAGACAACCCAAGAACATCCACTCATGGATTCATGTTCAAGGACTCCATCATATAACTCCCGAGACAATCCTAGAGCTTCTCCCATGGTTGAGAAAACTCCATGGCCAACCCAACCGGAACTCCTCAAGAGACCTATCCGGCGGATGTCCCACGTTTGGCTCATCCTGGTGCCGCTCCCATGAGTCGACCCCATGGCATTCCAACTGGTATTTCGCCATCGAAATGTTCCAGCGGATGTCCAAACCCAACACACGTCAACTGGCCAGTGACCAAACAATTTTCACAAAATACAAGCAATATGCATACAAGCACACAATCACATCATGTCATAACCACATCATCCAACCACTACCTTCCACTAGGTGTGGTGGAGCTCACTAGGGATTAAACCCAAGTTCCAAGAGTTTACCTCAATACGAGCAATCCGTTCCAAACGTATGCTCCCAATTAACTTTTCACAATTCCGTCCGTGTGAGGCACCCTACAACAATCATCAAATCCAAATTACACCAAAACTCATTTTTAATGAAAATTCCTCAAATTCCTCTAAGTTAAAAACCTATATTTTTCACCAAAAATTAACATAGCATTTCTAGCTTACAAACATGATTCTAAGGCCTTTTCATCTAATAGCATTTTTCCATTTGAGCTCTCTATCATCACACATCTAAAATCAAAGCTTTGAACACAAATTTCTAGATCTATGAATTCAACCATAAAAATACCACAAATATACTCACAATGTGTTGTATGATCACCACCAAGGCTTCACTAAACCATTTGAAGATCAAAACTCCAAGAAATCTCCAAGAACCCAAGTGGGTCGGATCTGACTTTGCCCAAAACGCGGCCAAAGAGGTGGATTCAAGGCTTCTAAGTGTTACCAATGGCTTTGGAAGGTTGTTTACAATAGATTTCAACACCAAAATCAAGCGATTCGGTGAAGAAATGAAGAAATGGGAAGAATGGAGAGAAAGGTGTGTTTTTGGGTCCTTCACACTGTGTGTGCGCGCAGGGAAGAAGAAAAGGGAAAGGAAAGAAGAAGAAAAAGAGGTGGGGCCAAGTGACTTCGGTCACACGGGTCCCACACGCGATCTAACTTTAACTCCGATAAAAATTCCGATCATAAATTCTTAATCTACATATTTTTCCAGTCCATGACATATCTTTATTTCTCCAAAATCTTGATAAAAATTTCACACCTATCGGTACACTCACACCTCAGTATTTTAACACACAAAAAAAATCACTATTCATCAATTTTTCCCAAATTTGCCTATTCACTCAATTTTCCGCCCTGATTCCATTTCCAGTATTACTTTTGTCATTTGAAATCTCTAACTCAGTATTTTTGCCTCAGAACACACGGTTGGCAAATTACCATTTTGCCCCTTTTGCCCATTTTGGCCATAATCCTTGGATTTTCACTAATCCACCAACTTTCATTTCACAATATAATATGAAAATTCACATTTAAATATATGAGGTGTTATATTCACCCCACCTTTTAGAAATTTTGTCCGCAAAATTAAATCATACCTGCTCACTAACTCAGGATACAGCCGGAGAATCTCGTCCTCCCGCTCCCAAGTAGCCTCCTCAGGTGTGCGGCCTTCCCACTGAGTCTTCAGCATGGGAATCACTTTACTTCTCAATCGCTTTTCACTGCGATCCAGTACTGCAATAGGACCAATGGGAGTCTTCAAGTTCTCCCTGATTTCAATATTATCCGGCATCACCACATGTGATTCATCCGGAACATAACGTCGCAACTGCGACACATGAAAGACATCATGTAAATTAGACAACTGCGGGGGTAAGGCAAGCTGATAGGCCACCAATCCTACTCTTTTCATAATCTGATACGGCCCAATGAACCGTGGACTCAGCTTCCTCACACCCAACGCACGGCCAATACCTGTGACCGGAGATAACCGTACAAAAACGTGGTCACCTTCCTCAAATTCCAGCGGTCTATGCTTATTGTCATAGTAACTTTTCTGTCGATTCTGTGCCTGTTTCAATTTTTCTCTGATCATTTCAATTTGCACTGTCGTTTCCTGCACAAAATCCGGACCAAACCTTTCTTTATCGCCTACCTCAGTCCAACAAGTGGGCGTACGACACCTCCTGCCATACAAAACCTCATACGGTGCCATACCCAGACTGGAATGAAAACTGTTATTATAAGAAAATTCCACCAATGGTAAGTACCTATCCCAGGCATTACCCTGTTCCAGTGTGCAAGCTCTCAGCATATCCTCAAGTGTCTGTATGGTCCTCTCAGTCTGACCATCAGTCTGCGGGTGATAAGCAGTGCTCAGCCGAAGCTGAGTGCCAAAAGCCTGCTGCAAAGCTCCCCAAAAGCGTGAAGTAAACTTCGGGTCCCGATCACTCACAATGTTAATCGGTATCCCATGGAGCCTAACAATCTCTTTTACATACAGTGTAGCCAACTTCTCTGTGGTGTAATCCACTCGTACTGGTAGAAAGTGTGCAGACTTCGTGAGTCGGTCTACAATAACCCAAATCGAATCATATCCAGCTTGAGTTCGCGGCAATCCAACAACAAAATCCATTGAAATACTCTCCCATTTCCATTCAGGTATATCCAGCGGCTGAAGTAATCCAGCAGGTTTCTGATGCTCTATTTTCACTTTTTGACAAACCAAGCACTTAGACACGTACTCGGCAACATCCCTTTTCATACCAGGCCACCAGAACTTAACTTTCAAATCTTGGTACATTTTCGTGGCACCTGGGTGGATAGCATATTGACCCTTATGGGCCTCCGTCATAACTTCCTCTGCAAGTTCCTTGGGCACAACAATCCTGCCCTGATATAATTGTAATCCTTGTTCATTCACAGATATGCCACTCTGGCCTTTCAAATACTTTATACTCTCATTGCGAATCTGAGTCTCTTTAATCTTCTCGTGCAGCTCGTTCTCAATCCGAGTCAACTCCATATCACACATCCTTCCTGCAAAGAAATCCGTTATCTTCATATCACGGAATTGCTCAATCACTTCATTGTCCCACATCATCATATGTGATAAATTGACAGACTTTCTACTCAATGCATCTGCCACAACATTAGCTTTTCCCGAGTGGTATTTCAGCTCAAAATCATAATCTTTCAAAAATTCGACCCATCTACGCTGCCTCATATTCAGCTCCTTCTGATCAAATAAATATTTCAAGCTTTTATGGTCGCTAAACACAGCAAATTTCATCCCATACAGGAAGTGCCTCCAGATTTTTAAGGCAAACACAATAGCAGCCAATTCCAAATCATGCGTCGGATAATTTTCTTCATGCGGCCTTAACTGCCTAGACGCATATGCAATCACTTTTCCTTCCTGCATCAGCACGCTCCCTAAACCTTTCTTAGAAGCATCACAATATAACACAAACTCACCCTCCGGATCAGGTAGAGTCAACACCGGAGCAGTAGTCAATTTTTCTTTTAGTAGCAGGAAACAGTCCTCACATTCCTGGGTCCACACAAAAGGAGTATCCTTTCGTGTCAATCGAGTCAACGGTAGAACCATAGCAGAAAATCCCTGTATAAATCGGCGATAATAGCCAGCAAGCCCCAGAAAACTTCTGATCTCAGTCACGGTCTTAGGTCGTTCCCAGTCACTCACCGCTTCAATCTTGCTTGGATCCACTGCAACACCACTTGCAGAAATAACATGACCCAAAAATTGCACGTCAGACAACCAGAATTCACACTTAGACGGTTTAGCATATAGTTTCTCATCTTTCAACACCTGCAACACAGTCCTCAAATGGTCGACGTGCTCCTCCTTACTCTTAGAGTAGATCAAAATGTCATCAATAAAAACAATTACAAACTGGTCCAAAAACGGTTTGAAAATGCGGTTCATATAATCCATGAACACCGCAGGGGCATTAGTAAGCCCAAAAGGAATCACTTGATATTCAAAATGTCCATATCTGGATCGGAAAGCTGTTTTAGGTACATCCTCCGGTTTAATCCGAATCTGGTGATATCCGGACCGGAGATCAATCTTCGAAAATACGCAGGCACCCCTCAACTGATCTAATAAGTCATCAATACGCGGTAATGGGTACCGGTTCTTAATAGTCACTTTATTCAGCTGTCGGTAGTCAGTGCACAATCTCATGCTACCATCCTTTTTCTTTACAAATATCACCGGTGCTCCCCACGGAGACACACTCGGCCTAATAAAATTCTTCGCAGATAGTTCTTCAATGTGTTTCTTCAACTCGGCCAACTCAAGTGGCGACATCCGGTATGGAGCCAAGGAGATCGGCCCCACACCAGGCAATAGGTCAATCGAGAATTCAATCTCTCTTTCTGGCGGGAATTCCGGTATCTCATTCGGAAATACATCCTCAAACTCATTTACAACTGGAATAGCAGAAATCTCCTCCTTTTTGTCACCTACCAATCCGCCCAACAAGACATAACCCAAATCTCCAGCCTTCAAGGCTTTCACAGTTTGACTTACAGACAAATACAGAGACGGACAAACAGACGGCCTCTCGTGAGATAACAACAACCTCTTTCCGCAGCAATCAATCATTGCGCAGTTCCGAGACAACCAATCCATCCCCAAAATCAAATTGACAGAGGCCAGGGGTAAGGTAATTAAATCAATGGTGTAACCCCTGCCTAAATAGGTGAACTTCACGTCTTCACAAATCCAAGACGATTCACTAACCTCTCCTGTAGCGGTAGTAATACGCATCGGAGGAACCATCCGTGTTACCTTTAAGTCCAACGCCTTAGCCACATAGTCCGCCACAAATGAATGTGTTGCTCCCGAATCAAACAACACAGATAAATCAACATTAGAGAGAAAAATTATACCTTCAACCAGATTCGGAGCCTTTTCAGTTTGTTGAGCATTTGTAGTATAAACTCGTCCCACAGTAGGAACAGCAGCAATAGGAGTAGCAGTAGTAGTAACTGGCGGCAAGGCCTGCAGATTCGCAGCCTGCCCCGTAGAAGACGGACACTCTCTAGCAAAGTGGCCATTCCGACCACACTTAAAACAAGACAACGGACCAGCACCACATACACCCTTGTGGTATTTCCCACACTTCCCACATCGTGGGGTAAAATATCTGTCCGAAGCACCACCACCACCAGTATTTCCACCCCTCTTGAACTGACCAGGAGGCTGCCTCACATGCAACCCCCTACCCCTGTTGTTATTATTGAAACCTCCTCTATTAATGTTTCCAGAAGGACCAGGTGTCCTCTTAACTTCTTGCTCTTTTACCTTATCCGATTTTGGATACCTCCCATAGACAGTCTCGACCCTCTTGCATTGGGTCACCAAATCAGCAAAGTTTCTCACCGCGGTATTTGACATTCTCTTAGCAATCTTCTCACTCAGCCCTCTTTGGAATTTAGCTGACAAGAACTCAGGAGTAGGTAGAGTACCCCCATAATTAGCAAACTTGACAAGTTCATTAAATTTCGCCACATAGGCATCCACAGTCATAACTCCCTGTACCAAATTATCGAATTCACCTTGCTTTGCCTCCCGAACATCACGGGGAAAATATTCTTCATGAAACAGACCTTCGAACAAAGTCCAAGTAAGAACCTCACCCTGAATAACAAATGGGCGAGACACATTGTCCCACCACTCTTGGGCATCACCCTCCAGCATATAAACAGAGTACAATAACTTCTGCGGATCTTGGCATCTCATAACTTGAAAAATCTTGTCCATTCCCCTCAACCAAGCAGTGACCTCCTTTGGGTCCCTTGACCCCAGAAATGCGGGTGGCTTATGTTTCCTAAAAGATATGAGCCTACGCTCATCGTCAGCATTATCAAGCACCTGCCCAGCAGCCCCAGTGGATTGGGCAACAGATGATGGATCAGGAACATAGCTAGGGTCAGTAGTATGATGACTAGCCTCACCAGTGTGGTGACTAGCCCCACTCTCCCCCTGTTGAGGAGTAACAGATGGCGTCGGTGTAGGAGTCACCGTAGCCGTGTGTGGAGGTGACACGAGCTGTCGAACTCGCGCAAATTAAAAATTATTTTTAATTAGGGTTCAAAAATTTGCAGTAAAGTGGAAACCCTAAGTCGTCTCTCAAGGAAATTGAATTGGTAAAAATCGCTTATGAAAACAGAAAATAAAAGGGGGGTTTTGGATTTCGGTTGAATAAAAGATAGAATATAAAAACTGGGATTAAAACTTCGTAATTAAAATTAACCAACATAGGGTTAGGGTTCCATTTTACTGCAAATTTTTGAACCCTAATTAAAAATAATTTTTAATTTGCGCGAGTTCGACAGCTCGTGTCAAATTTGGCGCCGTTGCCGGGGAAATTGCATCGGTCTAAATCGTTTCTGTTTCTAAAAAAAAAAAAAAAAATTGAATTTTCTTTTAATTTTCGTTTCAGTTTCAGTTTTCATTTTAATTATATTTTCTGTTTCAGTTTTCTTTTTAATTTCCGTTTCTATTACAGAGTTTAAAAAAAAAAATTAAAAAAATTTTAATGTTCTTTAATTCTCCTTAATTTTTATTTTTTATTTTTTTATTTTTATTTTTTTTAATTCTCTTTTATTTTAATTTTCTTTTAATTTTCGTTTTCTGTTTCTGTTTAAAAAAAAACAAAAAAAAAATTTGTTTTTGAATTATCCATTTTTGTGTGTTTCTATTTTCTGAGCATACCTTAGTGCAAGCATCCACAGTCCAATCCTCAGCAGCTTCTACAGTAGCATCAAGCATGAATAATCAAAGAATTGAAAATAAGCTTGAAGAGTTAAACTCGTTGGTGAGACAATTGGCAGTAACACAGATAGTGCAGCCTCCCACTCCACAGATGAGCAACTTGTGTGGTATCTACTGTGATCCTCTTCATCCCACGGATGTCTGCCCTTCCTTTCATGATAGCATCCCTCTAGTTGACCAGACAGTAGCTGTAGTAAGAGTTTTTCCAGGAAGATTGCAGTATCAGCAGCAGCAATACAATCCCTTTTCTAATACTTACGATCCTCGCTGGAATCCCCACTTGAATTGGAATCAGAACCTGAACCAGCAGAGCCTTCCTCCTTATCAACAGAGGCAAAATTTCCAGCAGGCTGTACCTCCACAACATTTGCAACAGGAGCCACTAGCCCAACAACAAATCAATTGCGGTCCTTCACTAGAAGATTTGGTGAAACAGATGGCGACGAGTAACTTGCAATTTCAGCAGCAGACTGAATCTACAATTCAGAACCTGCAAACACAGATTGGGCAGTTGGCAACATCAATGAGTCAGGTTCAACCTCAAAGTTCCAGCATTTTTCTTCCTCCGCAAACAGTTCCAAAACCAAAAGGGAATGCAATAGCCAGTGCTATATCTCTAAGGTCAGGCAAGCAACTGCATGAGCCCCAGCAAGCTACAGTTGTGGATGAACTAGCATTGGAAAAAAATAAGACAGTGCAAGAGAAGCGAAAACTTGACAATGAACCTGAGTTCTCTGTTCCGCTTCCCTTCCCTCAAAAAGCCATCAATTCCAGGAAATTGGCAGAAATAGCACAAGAGAAGGAGTTACTAGACACATTCAGGAAGGTTGAAGTTAACATTCCTCTCTTAGATGCAATCAAGCAGATTCCAAAATATGCCAAATTCCTAAAAGAATTATGCATCAATAAGATGCGACTGAAGGGGGACGAGCTAGTTAACGTGAGCCATAATGTATCAGCCCTCATCCAACCCATGCCTGAGAAATGCAAAGATCTAGGAACATTTACTATTCACTGCATTAGAGGAAGTTCTATATTTGATGATTGCATGCTAGACTTAGGTGCTTCCATTAAAGTCATGCCTGAGTCTGTTTACAAGTCCCTTGGTCTTGATTCTTTGCGTGCTACTGGTGTTACTATCCAGTTAGCCAATAGGAGCAATGCTCACCCTTCTTGTTTAATTGAAAATGTTTTAGTCAGAGTAAATAACCTGATATTTCCTGCTGACTTTTACATTTTAGATATGGAGGGTGAGTCTCCTAGTAGTACGCCCCCCATCATACTTGGGAGGCCCTTTTTGAAAACTGCAAGGACCAAATTAGATGTGCATGCTGGGACTCTATCCATGGAATTTGGTGATAGCATTTTACATTTTAGCATATTTGATTCCATGAAGCATTCTAAGGTTCAAGTTGAGCATTCAGTTTCATGCATAAATGTGATTCATGATGTGGTTGGTAAGGTTGATTCTGAATTGATTAATGATTGTGCATTACCTGTGGATTCTGACCTACCTATTAATGATTCTGAATTTGTACTAAGTGTGAAGTTAGGCAAGACTCCCCATTCTGGTAATAATTTTGATCCTAACTCTCATGGACCCAAGATGAAATGGGTACAAAAAATTTCTTCCTCTATTTTTAGTATGCAGAAAAGTTTGCGTAAGGTTGGAAGAAAGGATCAAGAGAAGAAGAAATGCATACATAAAAGAAAGCCCCCAAAGTTGCGTGATAAGCAGATGGGGAAGAATTGCACAATGATTGGTCATCACCTCAAAGTTGTTCATGAAGGACCACAGAAGCAACCTGTGGAGACAGAGGCTCTACTCACTGATGCTGTTTATCCTCCTTAGGGAGTCCAGGGAGTCTTCTTCCCTCTTTTTTTCTTTTCTTTCTGTTATTTGCATTTTTCTTTTTCTTTCTTTTTTTTTAGTTTTTGACTTTCATAGGTAGATTTTCCTCTTCTTTCTGGTTATTATTGAGTGTTACATGGAGTAGAATTAGATCACAATGTTTTATAGTAAAGTCTATTAGGCTTTGATCTCAATTCTTGGATTGCAATACTTGTTGATTGATGCTGTGATGCTGATTGCATGATTTGGTTACCCCTTGTTAGGTTTTGAGCCTGTATACATGGCATATCTTCTGGCCATGCTTTCGTTCTTGTGTGCTTCTACTCTTGATCTTTGCTCTCTAGAACTTGCTCTGATTCTTTTTGAAACTGCATTTTTCACTTACATGCATGAATGATTGAGGCATTCATTTCTTTCTTTACCCACTTTAGCCAGATAGCCATCCCTTACATTATTATCCCTTGGTGAGCCCCTTTGAGCCTTTATATCCTTTATTTCTTTAGCCACATTACAAGCCTAAGTGAAAAAAAAAAAAAAAAAAAACCAATTAATTCCACACCCTGGAGATTTACTGAGCAATGGTTTTCACTATGATGTTGTGTTTAAGTGTGGGGGTTTGCCCGAGGCGTGCAAAAGTTTAAGTGTGGGGGGTGACAATGTGATTCTTTTCTCTGCTATGTGGTTCCTCTATGTTATAAGAAAAAAAATAGAAAAAGCAAAAAGAAAAAAAAAAGAAAAAGCAAAAAGAAAAAAAAAAGAAAAAGCAAAAAGAAAAAAAAAAGAAAATAAAAAAAAAGAAAAAAAAAAGAAAAGAAAAAAAAAGTGTGTTTATTTTTATCTTTTCATTATCTTTGTGTAAGTTCTCAACCCTTGCTCTTGTAGATTTCTAGGGTGTTTAACTTTCTTTCCCCATATTTCATCCATACCTTCACCTCAGCCCCATTACAACCCAGCATAAAGCCCTCTTGATTTGTGCATGCATGTGTTAGTAGCAGTGGAGAAGTAGAATTTGAGCAAGCCTATGGTAGATTGATTTTCTTGAGTAGATTTGAGTGATACACTGATTACCTGATACACTTGAGAGAAAAATATTGAGAGCATCTTGTGTGAAACCATTTTCTGTAATTGGCATGTGCAACAAAGATTAGCAAGTCTTGTTATTTGAGATTAGGGAATTTCAGTCCTGATTGATTTAGCTATGAAGATTTGTGATCTTAGTGTATTTCATGTATGCTTGGTAATTATTAGAAAGGATTGGTTGATCTTAGTCTTTGCTTTTAATTTTAGTTTTTGCCCAGGAGTGTAAAAAGATAAGTGTGGGGGAATTTGATAACTCATATTTTATTACACTTATTTGTTACTCTTGGTTGGTAATTTTAGGTTTTATTTGAATTAAATAAAGGTATTTTGGGTTAAATTAGAATTCTAGTTTTTAATTGGGTTTAATTGATTTTCGTCATAATTTTCCAGATTTACACTACTTTCGTATTTTGACCATATCTCACTCTACAGATGTCCGATTCACTCCGTTCTTGTTGCGTTTTGCAGCTAACAGGAAGGGCTATAATCGCTATTTCAGCTATCGAAGCCCAATTCGGACTGGAAGCTGGTCGATTTCTAACGCCAAGAAGACCATGTTTTGCTGAAGTTTTAGACTTGTAATTAAGTTTTATTTTATTATTTTATTTTGTATTTTAGACGAATGGGCCGGGCCGATCTGAATTAAGCCCAGCCCACATTGATTTCTGACCTAGGTGCATATGAAGCACAAGGGAAGGAAAACATTGGGATTATGATGTAATTTTCAGAATTGGGGATCAAGACATTTTCTCTGGAGCGTTCTTCGCGTTCTTCATCTTCTTCTTCTTCTTCTTTTTCTTTTATGCAATTTAATTTGTAATCATGTTTATCCTGGCCATGCTAGGCTAATAAAACCTCATGCAAAATTTCAAAAAGGTGGGGTGAATATAAAACCTCATATATTTAAATGTGAATTTTTATATTATATTATGAAATGAAAGTTGGTGGATTAGTGAAAATCCAAGGATTATGGCCAAAATGGGCAAAAAGGGCAAAATGGTAATTTGCCAACCGTGTGTTCTGAGGCTTAAATACTGAGTTAGAGATTTCATATGACAAAAGTAATACTGGAAATGGAATCAGGGCGGAAAATTGAGTGAATAGGCAAATTTGGGAAAAATTGATGAATAGTGATTTTTTTTAGTGTTAAATACTGAGGTGTGAGTGCACCGATAGGTGTGAAATTTTTATCAATATTTTGGAGAAATAAAAATATGTCATGGACTGGAAAAATATGTAGATTAAGAATTTATGATCGGAAATTTTATCGGGGTTAAAGTTAGATCGCGTGTGGGACCCGTGTGACCGAAGTCACTTGGCCCCCACCTCTTTTTCTTCTTTTCTTTCCTTCTTCCCTCCTTATTTCCCCGTGCGCCTCTGTGTGAAGAAAAAGGAACCAAACCCCATTTCTTCTCCGTTTTCCCATTTCTTCATTTCTTCACCGAATCGCTTGATTTTGGTGTTGAAATCTATTGTAAACAACCTTCCAAAGCCATTGGAAACACTTAGAACCCTTGAATCCATCCCTTGGCTGCGTTTTTTGGCAAAATCAGATCCGACCCACTTGGGTTTTTGGAGCTTTGTTGGAGTTTTGATCTTCTTATGGTTTAGTGAAGCCTTGGTGGTGATCATACAACACATTGTGAGTATATTTGTGGTATTTTGATGGTAGATTTCATAGATCTAGAAATTTATGTTCTAAGCTTTAATTTTAGATGTGTGATGATAGAGAGCCCAAATGGAAAAATGCTATTAGATGAAAAGGCCTTAGAATCATGCTTGTAAGCTAGAAATGCTATGTTAATTTTTGGTGAAAAATATAGGTTTTAACTTAGGAAAATTTGAGGAATTTTCATGAAAAATGAGTTTTGGTGTAATTTGGAATTGATGATTGTTGTAGGGTGCCTCACACGGACGTAATTGTGAAAAGTTGATTTGGAGCATACGTTTGGAACGGATTGCTCGTATTGAGGTAAACTCTTGGAACTTGGGTTTAATCCCTAGTGTGCTCCACCACACCTAGAGGAAGGTTGTGGTTGGATTATGTGGTTATGACATGGTGTGATTGTGTGCTTGTATGCATATTGCTTGTATTTTGTGAAAATTGTTTGGTCACTGGCCAGTTGACGTGTGTTGGTTTGGACATCCGCTGGGTTCGTCCTTAGGGAGAATGCCAGTTGGAGATGCCATAGTGTCGACTCTGGGAGCGACATCAGGATGATCCAAGCGGGGGACATCCGCCGGATAGGGCTCATGAGGAGTTCCGGTTGGGTTTTGCCATGGAGTCTTCTCAACCATGGGAGAGGCGCCAGGATTGTCTCGGGAGTTATATGATGGAGTCCTTGAACATGAATCCATGCGTGGATGTTCTTGGGTTGTCTCCAGTTGGTTGGTGATATTGTATTGCTTGCATATTACATGATGTCATATTTATACATTTTAGTGAGCCATGGAGTGGAGAGAGCCTCTAGCTCCATTGGTTTACTGAGATATATCTGTATATCTCACCCCGTGTTTGGGGGACCACATTTCAGGTCACTATGAGTCGGGAGGTGCTTCGGGCAAGAAGCCCGTATAGTGGACATTGGATTGACATGCGGTGCATTGGGATTGCATGACATTTTGGAGGAGGACTATTGGATTGCACATGGCATGACATTAGTATTTTGAGACTTAGGTCATGAACATATTGCATGATGTTATTTCCATGCTTTTGTTAGTGTTCATGATTATATGCTAAGTCTTGTTTATGGTTTATTATTCATGGCATGGATAACTGTATATGTTGAGTGAGCATGGGACTTGTCCATTGCCACATTCATAGCCTTGAAGTCTTGGTATTCATGTTGTAAAAATGGTCCATCTTTGTATGTAAATGGCCATTACATTGAGGACTTTGTAAATGATGTTTGATTTAAGGAAAATGCATGATGGAAGGGCCTAGAGCCTACATTAGGACATGATTATGTGTTGTGTGGAGTACCAAGGGGTTAGGGATGGATTACACAACCTTTCTTGGGCTTAAAATGCTGTAATCTGTCGTTTTTGCTGCATAGTAATCGATTACCCAAGCATGGTAATCGATTACCATGCAACAGGGGACGAAAAATTAGCTACTGTCTTCACTGGTAATCGATTACTGAGGCTTGGTAATCGATTACCATGTGAGGTAATCGATTACCCAAAGTTGGTAATCGATTACCAGAACAGAGGACGTCAAAATTTGGCTACTGCCTCATTTTGACAGGTGGTAATCGATTACCACCCACTGATAATCGATTACCACAGTGTAAATTTCGAAAATTCAGATTTTTCTAGACTAAAAGAAAGGGACTTAACTTGAAGGGTAGAACTCCAAATGGTACGTGGTTTGAAACCACGCGTAGACAACGTAAAGGACTATAACTTGGTAAAATATGAGAGTAAGATGGTGAGTCTAAATGAATTGAATAAAAAGAAGGATGAATGATGTTAGCAAAAGGTATGCTTCCGCGTATTGCATTTACAATTATAGTGTTGTTTTAATTGATTACGGAAAAAGGTATTGATGTAAGAAAAGGAATATGATAAAAGAAAAATTTGCCCGTAATTTAATTAACCAATCACTGTGATTGTAACTGCGCTTAATATCATAATCAATGTTAACAATACCGGTGTACAACGGGCTGTTACAAGATGCGCAAAAATAAATATATTTTTTTCGATTTTTTTTAACAGAAACGAAAATTAAAGAAAAAGAAGAAGATCAAGAATCAGAAAACGATTTAGACCGATGCCATTTCCCTGGAAACGGCGCCAAATTTGACACGAGCTGACAAACTCGCGCAAATTAAAAATTATTTTTAATTAGGGTTCAGAAATTTGCAGTAAAATGGAAACCATAAGTCGCCTCTCAAAGAAATTGATTTGGTAAAAATCGCTTATGAAAATAGAAAATAAAAGGGGGGTTTTGGATTTCGGTTGAATAAAAGACAGAATATAAGAACTGGGATTAAAACTTCGTAATTAAAATTAACCAACCTAAGGTTAGGAATCCTAGGATGTCCTTCATTGGATAAAAATTACCAAATTCACGAATGATCTCAATTGAATCAAAATCCTTATTTTCAATTGAGAACAATCGGATCATCAAATCTGATGATTATTCCTTTTCCATAATCGCAATTGCGAACCTCAAATCGAATATCCACAATCTCACGATATTGATTTGAGTTAGGTTAAAGAAACGAATCTGGTTAGAGATTGATCGCAGATCCTCTAGATAGATCCATGGAATCCCTTCCCCTTAGGTTGATTAAAAGGGGTTTAGCCTAGCATGGCTAGGATAAACATGATTAAAATTAAAGAAAAAAGAAGATAAAGATAAAGAACGCGAAGAACGCTTCAGAGAAAAAGTACTTGATCCTCAATTTCAAAAATTCAGAATGAATAATAGTTTCCTACTCCGCCGTCATATACCCCTACCCAAATCGGGTTAGGGTTTAGTTCTGATAGGCCAATATGTCCAAAAGTACGAAATATAACAAATAAATTAAAATAAGACTAAAACTTGGCTTTGGGCCACTTAAGTAATGGGGTTTTAATTTAAATGACAAGTCTAATAATAAAATAAAACTTCAGCAAAACGTGTCAATCAGACAACTGTGGACCGAGATATGGCCAAAATACAGAAGTAACGTAAAGCTGAAAAATTTTGACGAAAATAAATTAAACCCAATCAAAAACTAAAAATGTAAATTAACTCAAAACATCATTATTTTATTCAAATAAATCCTAAAAATACTAACCAAGAGTAACAAATAAGTGCAATAAAATATGAGTTATCACGCTGATAGCGCCAATGTCGCGACAGTAGCGTGTTGGATTAAATCTTGTGTTTTTTTGTGCTTCTCAATTGGAGGCATTTCATACTCTTACTATTATGGCAGGAGTGGCTAATGTTTTTTTTTCCATTAAAAAATGTGTTACCCATTATATGCTAATTAAATACAAGTCAAAGAACAAAATAGTAAAACAGTGGTATTGCCAGCATATTCAGAAGCCATAAGGAGGAGGAGCACCCTCAGCCATTGCAAGAGCTTTTTTTTTCTTAATTCATTTGAAGTATTGCCTAAAATATATATATAATGTTGCTGGAGCATACCTCATATGTGCATTTAAAGGAAATAATGAAGGTCATTAAAATTAAAAAAACAAACAAAAAGGAAAAAAATCGTGAAGAATAAATATAATAAGCGCATGTAATAAATGCAAAGTAGGATTCCTTTTTATAAATATTTAATTTTCAATAAAGAAACCTAAAAGTGGTAATAATTAAAACGGTAATAAAAAAAATAGAATATCGTTATCATGAAAATCAAATCAAATCAAATTTCAATATTAGATTTAATAAATCCAGCTAATCAATGCAGAATAACAAGTGAGGTTCAAATTCTATAAATTATACCACTTCATCTCCTCTGAAGTAAACTTTCTCTTTCTGTCTACATATCTCTCTCTCCCTTCCTCTCTTTGTCTCTCTTTACATCTGTTTGCCAAGAATGGTTGCTTTTTTCTTAATAGTGACTCTAGTTTTTTTCTTTTTGTATATAATAGAGACTCTGGTTTTGAAAGCTCAACGTGAGAAGATGCTTACGGACGACGACGTTTTGGGCTTAAATCCATTCAACCTGAACATGCAAAGAAGCAATGTCCAATCTCGTGCGCAATTGGGTTACAACCACAACATGCAAATAAGCAATATCCAATCTCATGCGCAATTCGGTCACAACCAAAACATGCAAAGAAACAATGTCCGTTCTCGTGCGCAATCGGGTTACAACCAAGACGTGCAAAGAAGTAATATCCGATCTCGTGCGCAATTGGGTTACAACCACAACGTGCAAAGAAACAATATCCAATCTCGTGCGCAATTGGGTCACAACCAAAACATGCAAAGAAGCAATATCCGATCAGGTGCCCAATTGGGTTACAACCACAACACGCAAAGAAGCAATATCCGTTCTCGTGGTGAGTTGGGTTACTACCAAAACATACAAACAAGCAATATCCGACATCTTCGTGAGTTGGCTCACTACCATAACATGCAAAGCAACAATCGCCGATCTCGTAGGGAATTGGGTTACATCGAAACCATGCTAAATAGCAATGTCCGATCTCGTGGTGAGTTGGGTTACAACCACAACATTCAAAGCAGCAATATCCGTTCTTCTTCCATCACAGATTGTTCTATTTGTCTCACGGATATTGGGTCAAGAGCAATTGGCTTGCCTTGCTCACACGTGTTTCATCGCGATTGCATCACAAAGTGGCTAACGATTCGCAATACATGTCCTTTATGTAGATGCAGTGTCTTGTCTAGGAATGATTAAGTAAACATAACGTACGCTATTTATGCATTCTTGGTCTTTGTTTCAGAGCTTGTGGCTAGCTTGTCTCTTAAATTTTTGTATTGTTCTAGTTCAGTTGCTTTTCTTTGGAGTAAGCTGTCTGGGATTTTTGGAGAGTATTGCTCTGTCCCGTGGATTCGTATGGTTTCCTTTTAATTAGCTTTAGAGGTTGTCATTCTTGAAAAAAATCTTGGTTTTTATTTTGTCAAAATGTTTGCATCTTTCTTTGTAATATCCGTTTAATTAGTTTTAATCTTGATTTACTTTTTTTTTTCTTGTATTGCATTTGGAAGAGTTATAAGCTTATGCAAAATCTTCACTCTAGAATCTAAAAAGCCTTCTGTTGTATGTAATGACTGGTGTTTGATCTTATACAGATCCATGTTGACACAAAAGATGACATAACATGAACATGATATATTTTTATACAAGGTGAAGAAAGAGAGGACCAATCATATGATCGGATTTTTGCTTCTGGCGCTAAAAATCAAGAGGAAAATAAATATTATAAATAGTGGAACATATTTTATGAATATTTTGAAATTTCCCACTGCTAAAGGAATTGATTTTCTTATTGCTAATGTAGCAGCTGTCTATAATGGATATTTTATGAAAATCTATTTAAGGAAATTTTGTGTAAAATTATTAATTTATTATAATTGATTTACACAATTTTCCATCAATTGATTTAAACAATTAATAATAGTAATTATTTACTATATATTAATGCAAATCTAAGTTAAATCGATAATCGTTAACTACTAGAATTATTATCTTTAACAATTATAATAATGTATTAATTAATAATTTTAATAATTTAATATTTGAGGTTATTGAATGTGAGGATACGGATCTCCTCCTAGTATATTATCATAGAAAAAATTTAACCTTGAATCATGTATATCATTATAAAATACCAAACAATATGAAATCAAAATTGGGATTATGCGTACCTTATTGGATCATCACAAAGCCAAAAGAAAGAAGGGACTACATGCCAGATCTTCCTCTCTATCACCTATTTCGATAAAGGCAGCCTCAGCGATGAGAGCATGATGGCTTATGGAGTTTAACTCCAGTATAAATAGGCTAGAGAGAGGACCTAGCTAATAACCCAGAGAAGAGTCTGTGCCCATTTGTGCCCATGGGTCCACCCATCATGGAAAACCAGCGTCACACAAGAGCCTATTACTGTCCAACTATGCCCAATAACATCAGATGCCAGAAGCCCAATCAAATGTGATCGCAATAGGCTTAGTTACAATATTTATATTGATTATAATTGATTTACACAATTTTCCATCAATTTATTTAAACAATTAATAATAGTAATTATTTACTATATATTAATGCAAATCTAAGTTAAATCGATAATCGTTAACTTCTAGAATTATTATCTTTAATAATTATAATAATGGATTAATTAATAATTTTAATAATTTAATATTTGAGGTTATTGAATGTGAGGATACGGATCTCCTCCTAGTATATTATCATAGAAATATTTTAACCTTGAATCATGTATATCATTATAAAATACCAAACAATATGAAATCAAAATTGGGATTATGTGTACCTTATTGGATCATCACAAAGCCAAAAGAAAGAAGGGACTACATGCCAGATCTTCCTCTCTATCACCTATTTCGATAAAGGCAGCCTCAACGATGGGAGCTTGATGGCTTATGGAGTTTAACTCCAGTATAAATAGGCTAGAGAGAGGACCTAGCTCATAACCCAGAGAAGAGTCTATGCCCATCTGTGCCCATGGGTCCACCCATAATGGAAAACCAGGGTCACACTAAAGCCTATTGCTGCCCAACTAGGCCCAATAATATCAGATGCCAGAAGCCCAATCAAATGTGATCGCAATGGGCTTAGTTACAATATTTATATTGGAATATCCATTAACCCAATTAATATTAAAATACAAAACTAATTAATTAATATTGCCCATAAAATAAAATTTCTAACATTCTACTAGTTGGTCTATATTAATTAATTTAATATTATTTTGAAAATCTTTTTAATATTATTTTGACAGTATAGCAAAAGGGTTTTATGTTTATTATGTTGTAGGAAAAGTGATTGTGTAATGTTATAGAGATTCGTTTTGCGTGCCATATTTTTTTCTTTTTCTTTTGTTTTAAAATGTGTGGGCCCCATAAAATATTGTGTGTGGAGGAATAGAGCTGTCAAAACAGCCCCCAGCCCGCGGGCTGGGCCCTATAGCCCCAAGTTTTAACCCCTTTTTTTTTCAGCACACATATGGGAGGGTTATTTTTGACCCTAGCCCCATTAACCCTCATTTCTTTTGGGTTAGGGTGGGGTTAACCGCGGACCAGCCCACTCTTTTTTTTTCTAAACCCTAAAACCCCAATTTCTCATTTCTCTCTCTGGTTTTCTTCTTCCAATTTCTTCTTCTTCACGCGTTCTTCTTCTTCGCAGTTGATACACTTCCTCAAGCAGTTTCTTCATCGTCATTAAGGCTTCCCTCTCTTCAATTTTCTCCTTCATATTCTTCTTCATTGTCTTCGTTGTCACTTGCAGCACGGTTGAACCATAAGGGTCTGAAGATGATGGGAATCAGAACCAGTGTTGTAGCCATGCCAGAGTCCCCCAAGAACACCGTGCTTGACGCTTGTTACTGGAGCTGGTGGTCACACATGAGCAAACTTTCTGTTCTATGCTTTGATGGGTTTTCCTCAAATTCTTTGTTTTCTTGCTATGGAAAGAGAAAGAGATAGAGAATTTGGACTAGAAAATGACATTTCAGGTTTAGCTTATTCTTTTTAATTGAGGTTTTAATTGAGGTTCAGTGATTTGTAGGTTGTTGGAATTTATAAATTTAGTGGTTGTGAATATGGGTTTTGATAATCTAGATGCATTGATATTTCTAACGCAGGGTTAATGTTTCTAAATTTACTTTAACTGAAAAATTCTGATATTTTTTGTGGGTTCTGTTAGTACTGTAAATGTATAAGGATTTGTTTACAATGTGGCTTTCTAAGACAAACTGAAGCTGTCCAAATAGAAGAACACTATCTATGTGGAGTAAAGGATAATGATACAACATGATATATAGCTTTTGTATATATGTATGCAATTTAATTATCTTAAGTTCTCAACCATTTTTTGAGTAAGGATAATGTTACAGCATGATATATAGCTTTTGTATATATGTATGCAATTTAATTATCTCAACCATTTTTTGAGTGAGGATAATGATACAACATGATCACTTGCAACTTAATTCATGGTAGAGAACATGCCAGGACCTTCTTTGAGTGAGGAAGATGAGATTGAGGGTGGGAATGAGAATGAGGAAGGTGAAGGTGATAATGTTGACGGTGATGGAGGTCATACGGTGGAGGAGCCTAAAACACTAGAGAAAGTTCTGGAAAATGTGCAAGAGCTAGATGAGATAACAGAGGCAAAGCATATTGAACATTCAAAGACAGCACCTGCTGAGTTTAGAAGAGCAATTAAGGTTGTTCCAAGTGTTACTCTGATGCAGATTCTCACTTTCCTTGATGATCATTTTTTGAAGGCTTTAGAGAGTGCACAAGAAGTTACCAAGATGGTTGAGGCCACTAGGTTGCATTATCATTCCAATTTCGCTGATAATCGGGGTAATTAATTCCTTGTGTTGTGTTGTGTGTGTGTGTATCATTTTAGTTGATATTGTAGCTGCAGTTGAAGTTTAACCTCTTTAATTGCTAGTTGGACATGAATGGTTGAGCTAATTTTGGACTATATATGTATGCAATTTAATTATCATTTTTTTCCCTGTATTTCTATGCAATTTTGGACTACATTTGTTGGAGGGTTATATAGCTTTTGGCCTTTTGCAGGGGGAAAGTCCTTGAGGTTTTAAAAAACTGGCCTGAGAGGAGTATTCAAGTTATTGTTGTAACTGATGGTGAGCGGATTTTGGGACTTGGGGATGTTGGATGTCGGGTATTTTTGTAGGGGAATCAAACTCCTTAATTTACATTTTACTATGAAAATATAGACATGGTACTAAAAGTAGATGACTAAGCCTTTTCAATTTCTGTTTGATAATATATGACTAATGAACAGTCTTGATCACTGCTTGATAATATATGAATACTTTTGCATTTCAGGTTCCGCCAAATTCAACAGAACCATTAGGAATACTTTTGCATTTTACTCTTAAAAGTGTTGGTAAAATAGAGTTGATTTTTGGCCCGCGGGCTGGCCCTAACCCGTGGGGTTATATGATTTTTTGGCCCGTGCGGGCTGTTTGATATGCGGGCTTTTTGGCACTGGCCCGGGCGGGCGAGGGCCTAACGGGCCGGGCTGGATCAGTCCACAACACAAGAATCTTTTCAAAATCTTGAAAAAGTCACGATTGAAGCAGAGTCTTCTTCCATCACAGATTGTTCTATTTGTCTCACGGAGATTGGGTCGAGAGCTATTGGCTTGCCTTGCTCACACGTGTTTCATCGGGATTGCATCACAAAGTGGGTCACGATTCGTAATACATGTCCTTTATGTAGATGCAGTGTCTTGTCTAGGAATGATTAAGTAAACATAACGTACGCTGTTTTTGCATTCTTGGTCTTAGTTTCAGAGCTTGTGGCTAGCTTGTCTCTTAATTTTTTGTATTGTTCTAGTTCAGTTACTTTTCTTTGGAGTAAGCTGTCTGGGATTTTCGGAGAGTATTGCTCTGTCCCGTGGATTCGTATGGTTTCCTTTTAATTAGCTTTAGAGGTTGTCGTTCTTGTAAAAAAACTTGGTTTTTCTTTTGTCAAAATGTTTGCATCTTTCTTTGTAATATCCGTTTAATTATTTTTAATCTTGATTTACTTTTTTTTTTCTTGTATTGCATTTGGAAGAGTTATAAGCTTATGCAAAATCTTCACTCTAGAATCTAAAAAGGCTTATGTTGTATGTAACGACTGGTGTTTGATCTTATACATATCCATGTTGACACAAAAGATGACATAACATGAACATGATATATTTGTATACAAGGTGAAGAAATAGAGGACCAATCATATGATCGGATTTTTGCTTCTTGCGCTAAAAAACTAGAGGAAAATAAATTTTATAAAAAGTGGAACATATTTTATGAATATTTTGAAATTTCCCACTGC
>JAVKPL010010725.1:0-45511 GCA_032173675.1 Gastrolobium villosum
TGAACCGTCAAAATAGACACTCATCCAAATTTGAAGTATGAACCGTGAAAATAGAAACGATTAGTAGACATGACAATATTTGATTGTTAAATGGATATATTTCTTCACAAAAAAACATATAATTAGTTATACCAAAAAAAAAAAAAAACATATATTATATTTGTGGTGGATATGGAATGGGGCGCCATGGATTAATTTTTCTATTTATTAATTTTTTCTATTTCTTCAATGTCCTTTTTCCTTTTAAAAGTCAATTTTGGAATCATACGTTTGAAAAGTATAAAAGATTTTGACATAAATTTTATGATTAGGATATTTTTACTACCAAAATTGTCTACTACCAATCTAAACATTGGATCAAAGAGAGAGAAGTTAAAAAGTTATTTGAAGAGAGAGAGATAACGTTATCTTATGATTGTAGAGAGAAAAGTAGAAAATTTTGGTAGTAAGAATATCCCACCAAATTTTACAAGTCTCATTTAAAAAAGGTGGGGTACGGAAATTGAAATTAGAGAAAATGAGAGATGATATCTTAGATGAAAGGAGAATAATATTTCCCTTAAACATACAATCAAAATCATACAAAATATGATTTATGATAATAAAACTATACAAAATTAGAGCTACCATAATACTCGAGAGTTCTTGGTCCAACGACGACTCAATTAGATTTCTAGGCTTCCCCTGTCGAAAGAATATTGGATTTTATATCATGTTATATGGGATAATTATCTCATGCAATAAAAATAAAATAATAAGGTCAATTACTTTTAAAAAAGAAAAAAAAAAAAGAAAAGATAATGGATCCTATTATCTTATCTCTGTTGTATAAGATAATTATCTTAAGCAATGAGATAATTATTTCACTTGATGTATTATACCAAGAAAAGATGGGAAAATTGTTTGTTCTTTTAATTGACACAGCTTATATCCTTTCACTCTCACAAAGATGTGAGACTCATACCTTTATATTTTTTTGTCCACTCTCTTCCTCTTTATCTATCTCTTTCTCTCACTTAAAATGATACCACTTTATATCATTTAAAATGATACATAGTTTCCATAAAAGATAAATAACATCATCAGTTTTGAATATAGTTTAACCAAATTTGTAACAAAAAGCAGTTTCAATGTCCAGCTAATTAGAGAAACTCTTTATACCAAAAAATAAATAAATAGAGAAACTCTCTTTAAAGATAACTTTAATGTGTTATGATGACATTAAATTTAACTGGTACATTAATATAACTTTCCATCATTGTGCAGGAAAATTGAAAGAGAGAGAGAGACATACAGAGAAAGGAAAATGTGAATCGGCATGTAGCCCCTAATGCTGCAACCTAGTTAAACCTAGTTAACGTTTGAGAACATGAAAGTGTGCGTACACTACGAGAATATCTCGGTGCACCGAATTCGATACATCTTTTTTTTAAATTTAGAAAATATTTCATCACTTTTGAATTTTTCATTTTTCGCCACATTATACATTTTATTAAATTTAGAAGAAAAAAAAATTGTACCGAGTTCGGTACATCTAATACACCAAAGATATTCTCGTAAACTACTAACAATCGAGGAAAGAGAGAATCTTTTAAAATTGAAAGCATATTCCACCTTATGAAGTAATGATTATATTCATCAATAAATAAAAAAAAAGGAGAAAAATAAAAATTTGTAACAAATGTCCCTACTTTTTTTTTTTATATAAAGACACCCCATTACTCCACTTTGAGATCACAATCTTGAACTCTTATCTCTTTCTCTCTCTGAACCATTTTTCATTCGTTGTAATCTTCTTCTTTCTCGTATCTAACTGGCCCTTACACAGGTCAGTTATTCATCATGGGTCATGCAAAAGTCCTTCTTCTTTTTTTGTTAATTTTAATGTTCTACATGTAATGTTTCCATAGGCACTTTTTTTTGTTTTGTTTTGTTTTGTTTGCTGTTGTTGTAGCAGTAGTGGTAGTAGCAAACTGAAAAAAGCATTATATCTATGCACGTGTCATCCTCCCATCAAATCATAGATGTCAACGCCTTCATCATTTTCGGGCTATGATTAGAATTTATGGATGTTGTTTTGATTCCCCCCATGGTTTTAGGTTCATAGTTTTTATTTTTATTTTCGTGTTTATTTTTTTTATTTATTTTTTAATTTCTTCCTGTGGATTATTGTTTGGATTTTGATGTTCACAGGTAGGGGTGTAAAGGGTAGCAATGGCAAACAGGAACTTGGAGAAGATGGCATCCATTGATGCCCAGCTTAGGCAATTGGCTCCTGCAAAAGTGAGTGAGGATGATAAACTGATCGAGTATGATGCTCTTCTGCTGGATCGGTTCCTTGATATTCTGCAGGATTTACATGGGGAGGATCTGAAAGAAACAGTGAGTTATTATTATTAATTTTTTTTTTTTTTTTGTTACACAAATTTGAAGTCTTTGGAATTCATGTTAGATTAGTTTGTGTGCTCTCAATTAGGTTTGTTTACTCACTGTATGGTCTCAAATGTCTCAATTTTGTAGTGAAAGTCAATGATTTGGCTTGGTTAGAAAAAGCATGGAACTTTACTTGTGTTGACAGATTTTGCTTGTTGGGTCAGTTTTATTGGTTTGGAAAGTTTTAAGGAAACAAAACTTTTGATATGTTTTATGTAGAGGGGAAATATTCTTGGGTCCAGTGAATAGTATTTTCCATTTTATGTTAAATAGTTTGAATATATGTTTGGCTTACCTCTAAGGAGACAAAACATGACCTATTATGTCTTGTTGATTGGAGGTTCAATACATCAGTAGGAGAAAGATATGTATAATAAGTGAAATAAAAGGTTAAATCTTCCGTTCTGCTGATTTTATGTGTTCTTGCATTTCTCTTTTGATATTATGAGCTGGAAAACTGTTTTCACAGTGATGGTTAAAGCTTAAAATGTTCTTGTGCAGGTTCAAGAAGTGTATGAGCTTTCTGCTGAGTATGAAAGAAAGCATGACCCTAAGAAACTGGAAGATCTTGGAAATGTGATAACCAGTTTGGATGCTGGAGACTCTATTGTTGTTGCCAAGTCCTTTTCCCACATGCTTAACTTGGCCAACTTGGCTGAAGAGGTCCAGATTGCTCACCGCCGAAGGAACAAGTTGAAGAAAGGGGATTTTGTAGATGAGGCCAATGCTACAACAGAATCAGACATTGAAGAGACTTTCAAGAAACTTGTATTTGACATGAAGAAGACTCCTCAGGAAGTCTTAGATGCACTGAAAAACCAGACTGTTGATCTGGTTCTTACTGCTCATCCTACCCAAGCAGTTCGTAAATCTTTGCTTCAAAAGCATGCAAGGTTTGTCTCAAGATATAGTATTTTTTCAGCTTCAGTCTTTTGTACTTATTTATTTATTTTTAAAGTTTCTGCATAGTTAAGAAAGTTAAGCTTTCTTCTTTTCCTCTGCTTTACAGGATACGCAATTGTTTGTCTCAATTGTATGCCAAAGATATCACCCCTGATGATAAGCAGGAACTTGATGAGGCTTTGCAGAGGGAGGTGAGTATCAAAACCCTTTAGATTTTGTGTGATGTTTTGCCAAACTGCAATAATTCTACCATTTTTTTTTTTTTTTTGCAAGTACTTTTTCTTGTGTTCAGTTCTTATCAGACTGAAAATCATAGAAGTCAACGATGCTGATAAAAATCATTGTTTTGTGTTGTTGGCTGCAGTTGAAGCATGCCATGGTCTTCTTTTGTTTGTTTCTCTGGCTGTGACATACACATGTACATATAAAACTACAATTTGCACACTGAAGTCAACTGATAATTTATATTCCATTTGATCTTTTCAATCAGCCCACAATAATGGGGAAGAATATTATTTTTCATAATATAATCTTAGTAGTTGCATGTTCAGGATCTAATTGTTTATATCTGCAGCTAGCTATGTTTCCATGGTTATCATAAAATGTTATTTTTCTTTCCTAGGTTTTTCAACTAACCACCAGTACCGTTGGTATATTTTAAGTCATCAACCGAAACCAGAGCTGATTTTGGTGTTTCCATTTTTTTGAATTGCCCAAAATTATACTAAGACATTATAGTTTAAGTGTTGACATTCAAGGAAGAATATTCAATGATATGAAGAATATTCAATGATATGGAATTCTTATTCTTCCTAATTCAAAGAGGTGGCACATGGACACACCTTTTTTGTTTGCAACCATGATATGAGGTCCTGTTTTACTAGGGAGAAAAGGATAAATTTGTTCATTGAGTCCATGTGATTAAATATGTTGTACATACATTGCAAGATTTTATTTTATTTTCTTCCTAAGACTCCTTTCTATGGTTTTTTGTCACATCAATGCCTTTGTTTGGAGTTGATTCTGCAGAAGAAGAAAATATTTAAGGATAAAAAGAGAGATGCTCATGTGAGTCAATGGTATTTTTAATAATTATTTTTAAACTTCTGTTTATGTAGATTCAAGCTGCCTTCCGTACAGATGAAATCAAGAGGACCCCTCCAACACCACAAGATGAGATGAGAGCAGGGATGAGCTACTTCCATGAAACAATTTGGAAGGGTGTTCCCAAATTTCTGCGTCGTGTTGACACGGCTTTGAAGAATATAGGGATTGATGAGCGTGTTCCTTATAATGCACCTCTTATTCAATTTTCTTCTTGGATGGGTGGTGATCGTGATGGTATGATTCTTATCTGTGATACTATAAATAGTATCTCAGTATACTGGAGAAATGGAAGGATCTGCAAATTATCTTCGAAATGTTAAAATAAAATCCTCTGTGATTTCAAAACGAAATAATTTAGTGAAAACAAATAAAGGGGGAAATGGGAGAGCAGCATATATGATTTGAGTTTATATGGTTTCCTCTAAAATACATCATCATCATTATATTATATAATATTTCTAGCATATAATTGGTTCAGCTTGTAACTTTTGTTTTCCTCAAACTATTATGACAATGGAGAATTTCTTAAGAACACTTGGATTCTGCTAATTGGAGTAATCTGGAACATTTTATCAAACGGAACATTGAAAAAGGATTTGAGTTCAATAATGAAGTCATATGTGTCTAATCTATGTTCAATATGATGCAGGTAATCCAAGAGTAACTCCTGAAGTGACAAGGGATGTTTGCTTATTGGCTAGAATGATGGCTGCTAATTTGTATTATTCCCAGATAGAAGATCTTATGTTTGAAGTAATTAACAGCTCTCCATCTTGCAGTCTTTTAAAATAATAATTGTGGATGGTTTATTAGCCTGGTATCATTTTGCTAATTTCCCTTCTTGTTTCTGTAGTTGTCTATGTGGCGCTGCAATGATGAACTACGTGTTCGTGCAGATGAACTTCACAGATCTTCCAAGAAAGATGAAGTTGCCAAACACTATATAGGTGTTTACCAGACTCTTTCTTTAAACTCGGGGGATAGATGATATACTTTATTTTGTAAAAACCTATAAACAATGATATCTACACTCGGTTACATCACAATGGAAAAAGCTGTTGTCTACTTTATGTATGTCAGTGGCAGAGATTGCTGAAATATGTTGGTTAGTACACTTTTGTGATTATCTTGACTTTCTTCATGATGCAGAATTTTGGAAAAAGATTCCCTCAAATGAACCATATCGTGTGATACTGGGTGAAGTAAGGGATAGGCTTTACAAAACTCGAGAGCGTTCTCGCCATTTGCTATCTCATGGGTACTCTGAGATTCCAGAGGAAGCCGCTTTCACCAATGTTGAGGAGGTATATCCATTGTTTTTGCTTCCTTGTCAACAAGTAATACAATCTAACTGCCAACCTTAGCAGTTCTCAAATCATCAATGTCCTCTTATTTCTTCAACTGTATGTTTTTGTAGCTTATGAAATTCTCTAAGGCCTCCTTAACTGTAAATGTAGTGTTTTTTCACCTTGGATATCTTTACCTGAAAGATACTAACTAAAGATAATTTGTGTAGTTCCTGGAACCTCTTGAACTCTGCTACAGATCACTCTGTGCTTGTGGTGATCGCGCAATTGCTGATGGAAGCCTTCTTGATTTCTTGAGGCAAGTCTCCACTTTTGGACTGTCACTAGTAAGGCTTGATATCAGGCAAGAGTCAGATCGTCATTCTGATGTGATGGATGCCATAACCAAACATTTAGACATTGGCTCCTACTTGGAATGGTCTGAAGAAAAGCGACAGGAATGGCTGTTGTCTGAGTTGAGTGGCAAAAGGCCACTATTTGGACCTGACCTTCCCCAAACTGAAGAAATTAGAGATGTTTTGGACACATTTCATGTCATAGCAGAACTACCACCAGACAACTTTGGTGCCTATATCATATCAATGGCAACTGCGCCATCAGATGTTCTTGCAGTTGAACTTCTGCAACGCGAATGCCATATCAAAAATCCATTGAGAGTTGTCCCATTGTTTGAGAAGCTTGATGATCTAGAGGCTGCTCCTGCGGCTTTGGCTCGGTTGTTCTCAATAGACTGGTACAGAAATCGGATCAATGGGAAGCAAGAAGTCATGATTGGTTATTCAGATTCAGGAAAAGATGCTGGAAGGTTCTCTGCAGCATGGCAGCTATATAAGGCTCAGGAGGAACTTATAAAGGTTGCTAAGGACTTTGGTGTTAAGCTAACCATGTTCCATGGTCGCGGTGGAACTGTAGGAAGAGGAGGTGGCCCTACTCATCTTGCTATCCTCTCTCAACCTCCAGACACAATCCATGGATCACTTCGTGTAACAGTTCAAGGTGAAGTTATTGAGCAGTCATTTGGAGAGCATCACTTGTGCTTTAGAACACTACAACGTTTCACTGCTGCTACTCTAGAACATGGAATGCGTCCCCCAAGTTCTCCCAAACCAGAATGGCGTGCTTTGATGGATCAGATGGCTGTCATTGCTACAGAGGAATACCGTTATTATGTGTTCAAGGAGCCGCGCTTTGTTGAGTATTTCCGACTGGTAAGATATCAGAAAATTTTCAAATTCTTTGTTAAGCAAAATGACTTATAAATTATAACAATCATTGTAAACCTTGTAACATGCAGGCTACACCAGAGTTGGAGTATGGCAGGATGAATATTGGAAGTAGACCGGCAAAGAGAAGACCTAGTGGAGGCATTGAAACACTCCGCGCGATACCTTGGATCTTTGCATGGACTCAGACAAGGTTTCATCTTCCAGTATGGCTAGGCTTTGGATCAGCATTTAAAAGTATTATTGAGAAGGATGTTAGGAACCTCCATATGCTGCAAGAGATGTACAATCAATGGCCTTTCTTTAGGGTCACAATTGATTTAGTGGAAATGGTGTTTGCAAAGGGAGATCCAGGCATTGCTGCTCTGAATGATAGGCTCCTTGTTTCAGAGGATCTGTGGGCATTTGGGGAGCAATTGAGGAACAAATATGATGAAACTAAGAAACTCCTCCTTCAGGTAATGCTCTACTTTTTACCATGTAAACATTAAACATTTTGCTTTTGTTACAAGGCATACACATATGTACTCTCAACAAAATTGTTATTTCACAAAGCTAAGTTTTGTTCTTTTGCCTTAATGTTAGGTGGCTGGACACAGGGAAATTCTTGAAGGAGACCCCTACTTGAAGCAAAGGCTCAGGCTTCGTGATTCTTACATTACTACCCTAAATGTTTTCCAAGCTTACACATTGAAACGTATCCGTGATCCTAACTATAATGTGAAGGTGCGCCCCCACATATCAAAAGAGTCAGGGGAAACAGGTAAATCAGCTGATGAACTTGTAACACTGAACCCAACAAGTGAATATGCCCCTGGTTTGGAAGACACCCTCATTCTCACCATGAAGGGTATTGCTGCTGGCATGCAAAACACTGGTTAAATTTGAGTTACTTCTTTTACTTTTCTTGTTTTTGCTTTTTTTATATTAAGTCTTGCCTAGATATCATAAATCTGGTTGAATCTAGTTGCATGCACCAAGAATGAGTGCCTTTTTTGTTTTTTGTTTTGCCTCTCTTGTATCCACTTTTTTTTGTTATTTATGTTTTCCTACTTTCATGTAAAATATGGTTTGCTGCTCTAGAATTCCACCAGAGCTATCTATCACACAGATGAGTCAATGCAACTATCTTTATGTTTCAATGCATAAATTTTACTGAGTACCATTGCACCCTTTGTGTACTTAAATTTGTACTTAAGTCTTTGTTTGGTACACGGTTATCCACTGTTAGATAAGATTTGAATTCTCACATGTTCCTTAACTCGTATTATGAAAGAGAAAGATATAAGTCAACTATAATGAGACTCACAATTGAAGGGCCGGTTTGGTTCAGTGGTAAGTATGCTTACCGTGATATCCAAGGTTCCGGCTTCGACTTGGCCTCTCTGCAAAAGCGGGGGTAAAACTTGACTCGTATGTTCTTTTCTAGACACTCACGAGTGGGTATTGAACTGGGTCGGCCCTTTGGCCCTTTAATGAGACTCACAATTATTTGTAGGATTCAATTACATTTGCTTTTTATATTTCTCTCTCTCATATTAGAAATTATAAAAGAAAGAACATTAAGGAATCTGAATCCTTTTGAGATGACTAAATTTAAGATCTATGGGCACTCGAGGTCCTTGTTCTTACTATTACAATTGAAAATGATATACTTATGGATATAACAAGAATAGAGTCTTCGAATCAGCTACATAAATCAAAACATACCGTGAAAAAGCTTTATATGGCATTATTAAGCACCGGCTAATGAAACAATATTGTCATTGAAATTTGTCTTTTTTTTTTACTTAGTGTTTGTCATTTAAACATTAAATCTCTATAAGCAAGTCGTGGTCTCCAAGTAACCATGAAAAAGCTTTGATATCGCATTAAGCACCAACTAATGAAACAATATTGAGCTAAAAAGCGATTGCTCCGTGGTACAGATCAAATAATAATATCAAGTTATCTTTTAAGCCAGTGTTATCAAAATCTAACCGGTTTGAATTAAATATAGAGTTTTATTAATCTTATTTGACATAAGATAGTTATCTTATATTATAGAGAGAAAATGGGTGAGTCTCATTATTACATAAAGGTGTGATGCGAAAATCAAAGTGAAAAAACATGAGAGAAATTATCTTATACGAAAATAGAGTAATATTTTTCTTAAATATATATAGCAATAAATTATAGATAAATATAAAATTAGAAATATTATAAGTTCTGGTAAGTGTTGTAGAGTTTGAATCATGTGAGAAATGCTAGCAACACTTATTTTCTTAATAATCTTTTAATATTTTATTTTTTTAACAATCTATAATATTTAACATAAAATTTATAATTTAACAAAAATATAATACTCCCGATTAAAAATATTAAAAAATTAAAATTAAAGATTAAAATAGCAGGCAGCACACAAAGACAAAACGAGCTGAGAATAAAAGGAGAAAGAGGGAAACAAAAGGCACAAAATACTGTGGGCAGTAATTATGTGATGGTAGAGAAGACATCTGAATCGGGTAAAGAAACTACTGCAAAATCACAACAAAAATATAAATAAGTTCGAGCCATAGGGTTATAATAATGAAGGTAAATAAATTGTTATGTTACATGCTATAATATAATATTTTCTACTTTCACAATAAAAAGAAGAGAGAGAAGAGGAGAGTGGAGAAAGAAAAGTTAAGAGATAAAATCACTTATAACCGTGAGTTAAAATATTTTGTTACATTATCTAATCTAACAATTCATTTATCCTAATAATAAATAAGTAAATATGATTTTATTATTGTTTTTAATAATATATATAAAATGAAAATTAAATAAATATTAAATGTATGCTTAGAAATTTTTTTAAAGAAAAACTATGGAAAAATCGAATATGCAACTTACATATTATTATCTGTAGCGTGTGACACACATAATTATGATGGTCCTATCTTAATATTTTTTATTTTTTATGAGACCTGCATCATTTCTCTATCAGTAGCTACTAATAGTAATCTGTAGTAAACACACATTCAATTTCCCCATCAAACTATGAGAAAAACATTTTTTGTGTTGTATGGAAAATATTTTCTCATGTTATGATCTTTTGAATTGTGTGTAATTTTTTTTTTTAAATAAGTGTTGGGTCATTACTAGTTAAGTCATAACAAGATAAAATAATTATAATACAACTTAAGAAAATTCTCTAAAACTATACAAGAATTATGAAACTATAATTTAATCGAAAATTATTTAAAAGAACTTTTAACTAAATCAGAATTTAAAACTTTTTAAACGAGAAACCAAGTACTATATTTTGAGGCCAGGCCAGTGTGGGGAGTAACTAACATGAATGTGTGACAATCTTTTAAACAAGAAATAATAATATTCATCTGCTCATAGCATATTGGGGGAGTTTTGTCCCTTCTCAATGTGTTGAATTATCCATTTACAATGATTTTTTTTTTTAATATTTTGAGTCCTTTTACAAATTTTGAGTACAATGGAGTCATTTGGAAATTACAAGAATATGCTTGTAACAATGTAGGATTTTTTTTTTTTTTTAGTAAATAATGCAGCATCTTATTTTATCTTACACTTAAATAGTGACATCCAATGGCTTTTGGGTCATATTGTGAAAGAATAAAATAGTGAATACTCAATATTATAATAGTTAAAAGTTATTGTTTGAATTCCAAAATTAAAAGTTTGATCCTTAGAAAAGTGTAGTTGAAAAGGTCTTTTTATTTTCATCACATCCTAATCAAAATTATGAAAATAATATTTATAAATGAAAAATATTGAACACATGGAGTCTGTTTGTTTGAGCTTCTAAAAAAAATAATTTTTATCTCTTTCTTATTTTAGAAGTATTTTTTTACAAAAGTTAAAATTATTTATACTTTTATAAAAATATTTATTTGATTTTTTTTGACTTTTAACTTCTATTTTTTTTGTAGAAGTTACAATTTTTAACTTCTAAAAAAAATAATTTTTTCACTTTTTTATAACTTCTATTTTTTTTTAAGTAGACACTCAAACGAACTTAAAGTGAAATGTGTTTTTTTTTTTTATAAAAAAATCCATTCAAATGATCCGGGTAAATTCATTGTTATTTTTTATTCAACTTGTTGTAAATTGTACAATCAAGTTACTTAAATGTTGCTCCTAGACTTTCTCTCATCATCTAGGTACTTTAACACATTTCGTATAAGCGTATGAGTTGAAATCGAGATATAAAACTTTGTTAGAAGGAAGTAAGTTGTTATTGTTTTTTATTTTATTTTTATCAGAGTTTCGATTAGATGATGTAATGTATACTCATGCCGGGTAGTAACTAAGCTGGATAGTAACTAAGCTGCAGAAATACCTGGAATGAGAAGTATAATGCCTACAAAGTTGATTGAGAATTTTGACATCTCGTTAATGGGTCACATTAATGAGCGGAACATAAATTTTATAAATTAACATGATAATTTTATTTATTTTATATAATTCACTAGGGAGGGATTTGGATATGTTGTATAAAATTATGTGTTTAATTTTTCTATTTGTATTTATCACATAATATCCCTCATATATATTTAGCACATAATGATGAAGATTTTGCATTTTAGACTGATTCTAAATGATATAAACTAAAGTGAATTTAGCTTGAGATTATAGAAATAAAATAGAAAATTTCAGCATTAAATAAATATGAATAAATTGATTATTATAAAGAATTAAACTAATGAGAAATATAGGCTTTTTGACCTTTTGTCCCTCATTAATTAATTAATAACCAATTTGCCCCTCACCCAGAACTATCCACCAACTTTCCCCTCTTTAATCGACTAACTTGAAGATTTAATCGATAAAATGGTCAAAATATAGGAAAAAGGTTAACCCGAAATTTAATCGATTAATAATCCCTCTTAATCGATTAAATTTCGGGACATGTAATCGATTAAATGTATTATTTAATTGATTAAATTTCGTCAGGAACGTTTTTAAACCCCCCATTTGGCAGAGGGGGTTATTTGAAACCCTAATCGATTAAGGTGTTCAGAAAGCGTCCCCAGGTCCGAACCCAGCAGTTGAAGTCGTTCTAAAGGAGTGTGGATTGCGTCCCCAAGGCTGCTTCAGACTTGTTCATCCTCCTCGGAGAGGGATTTTCGGATTTGGATTTTTTTAATCGATTAATTTTTTTTGTTAACTCATTCTGCGATGCTATGTCTTCCTTCCTTGGTAAATATGAATTGTATGTCATGGTCCTTTGCTGTTGAACGCATTCAATGTTTTGGAATGGTTGCTGTTAGGGTTACATGCACCTAACAATTTTTTTTTTTTTGGAATGAAATGTGATTCCCTTCCTGCCCATGACATATTTGAGAGTTTTTTATTTTTTTAGGGCATTGTTGGTTTGTATTTTTAACAATTCAATCTGCTGGTTTTAGGGCAGTGTTGGTTTTTGTTTGAACATGTATGTTGTTCGCCATTGAGTTATCTGAGTTTTGATTAATTATTTTGTCATTGTAGGTATTCTGTTACAATGGCCAGCCGCAAAAGACCAAACAATGTCGACGGTGAGAGACACACGAAGCAACGACAAGACCGGCCTTTTTCCTCAAGGCCATAAGACGAGGAGCCTGATAACGTCGACCTCCCATTTGGATACCTATTTGAGGATGACCCCTTGGCTCATGCTGAATTTGTACATGACCATGTCAACAGACCCTTATGTCCTCCAAAATCATTGAATACAGGATTCTTTATAGCGGAGGAATTTCAGATTGTGGCAGTGTTGGAGGTAGCACATCTGAGGGTGTTGGCTGAGATGCTGTGTCCGTATTCAGAGGTTATGGTGAGGGCCTTCTAAACCTCAGCTACATACATGGTGAGTTGAGGTCGAGGGTCTGCGGTGTGGACATCATCATGACAGCTCCGGTATGGTTGGAGATACTAGGCTATGACTTTGATGCTTCGTGTAAGAAAGCGCATCGTTAAATTAGGAAATTAAGTTAATTAGATGTGGAGTTTTATTTTAATGGAATTTATGAGTCATAAGGTTAGTAGTTATGACACTTATGAGTCATAATGTCTCATCATTAGGATGAGCCCAATTAATGAACGAATAATATGAGCTTTCATTCTGTAACAGCCCGTTACGTACCTGTATTGTTAACATTAATTATGATATTAAGCGCAGTTACAATCACAGCAATTCATTTATAAAAATACGAATAAACTTTTTTCCGATTATTACGCGAGCAGTTGAAAACATAAAAAGCGTAATAATTAAAAGTTGTGACCGTAACTGTAAACTCTTGCGGAATATTTATCTATACTATATTCATAGTTTACTTTAGTTATAATAAGACACTAAGGGGTTCCCATAAACCCACTTAGCCAATTTCACACTTTTGCGTTTTCTATACATCCGAACAGGGTTCGGTCTATGAATTACTGCGGACGCACAGTAAAAATTCAATCCCTCATACCTTAATATCTTTTTTTATTACAGACTTACCTTCCCAGAAAGCTATCACATGCTTGGTTCCGAGCTCGTTTGCTCCGGTTATCGCCGTTTGAAATTGGACAAACAAAACTGCCAACCAACCCCGAAACAGCTCCAAACGTCCTAAACTCCTTGAATTTATTCACCTAAACCACTCATCCATTTGCTCTCAAATTTTTATACCATAAACTAGACACTTCAATCTTCGATTCGATATATCATACACTTAATTTCACTAAGAAACGAAGCGGGAATAAATTTCCCAAAACGACCCAAAACTGCTCCCAAATACAGGTCCCAAAACAGGGCAGAAACTTTCCTGACCTGTACAGGGCCGCGTGCTTCTTCACAAATTCCAAGATTTTTACACAACGTAGGGGACATCACAAGCTTAAAAATGGCGTATGGCACGTCCCTATCGGACCACTATGGAGGGAGATATGCTCTCCCGAAGTTCACCCAAAATTTGCCAATTCTACAGAAAATTCGCCAGAGTTTCCTTTGTATTTCCTAAAATTTGCCAATCCAGCAAGACCTAAGAAACTTCTTACTTCGGTGACAGTCTTGGGTCGTTCCCAATTCATGACAGCTTCAACCTTGCTGGGGTCCACAGCAATACCATCTGTTGAAATGACATGGCCCAGAAACTGGACCTCTTTAAGCCAAAACTCGCACTTCGACCACTTCGCGTACAACTGCTTCTCTTTCAAGATTTGCAAGACAATCTTCAAATGTTCCGCATGCAGCTCTTCATTAGCAGAGTAAATCAGAATGTCGTCGATGAACACAATGACAAACTGATCAAGAAAAGGGCGGAAGATGCGGTTCATGTAGTCCATGAATACCGCTGGAGCATTCGTGAGTCCGAAAGGAATCACCTGATATTCGTAGTGCCCATAACGAGTCCTAAAAGCTGTTTTCGGAATATCCTCCGGTTTGACCCGAATCTGATGGTATCCCGATCGTAAATCTATCTTGCAAAAGACTCTGGCTCCTCTCAGCTGGTCCATCAAATCGTCGATCCTCGGTAGCGGATACTTATTCTTCACCGTAACTTTGTTCAGCTGTCGGTAATCTACACACAAACGTAGACTACCATCCTTCTTCTTAATCAAGATGGCTGGAGCACCCCATGGAGAGGTACTCGGTCTGATGAATTCCTTTGCCAACAGTTCTTCTATCTGCTTCTTCAACTCTCGAAGTTCCAAAGGTGCCATGCGATACGGAGCAATGGAGATTGGTCCAACTCCAGGAACAAGTTCGATGGAAAATTCTATTTCCCTATGAGGAGGCAATCGAGGTATTTCATCCGGGAATACCTCCTCGAATTCTCTAACTACAGGTACATTCTGAATTTGATTGTCAACCGAGGTCTCAGCCTCGATCGACAAAAGATACCCTGCTGCTCCCTTGAGGAGCTCTTTTCTAACTTGTAATAAAGAAATGAGAGAGAAAGGTTGAAAATTACCATCTTTCGCAGGAACAACGACTTTCCCCGCTCGACAGTCCAACGTTATCCCGTTTTCCGTCAACCAGTCCATACCGATAATCACATCAAAATTGAATACCGGTAGGACCACCAAGTTTACTGTATACGTGTTCCCTTCATACTGCAAAATAACACCTCTGCAGATCTCTGAGGCTGTGCACGATCCTCCAGTAGGGGTACTGATGTGTAACTCATAAGGTAACGGGGTTGGGGTGATGCCTATTCTCATAGCAGAGTGCTTTGCCATAAAAGAGCCAGACGCTCCAGAATCAAAAATAACAGAGATTGGGTGACCATTTAAAGTGACATTACCTTTGATCAAGTTGGGATACTTCTGCGCTTCATTCGCATCCAGTGTGAACACCCGTGCTTGCGTAGTCTGTTGATTAGCGTTCTGGGGGCATTCGTAAGCAAAATGTCCTTGCTGGCCACATCTGAAACATGCATTGTTGCTCTTGCGACAAACTCCAAAGTGGTTCTTACCACACGTAACACAAGCATTCGCACCCTGACGTCCAGTTGACGATTGACCAACAGTATTGCTTCTCTTAAAATTTCCAGGCCGCGCCTGCAACTGCGGACCTCTGCCTCGACCCCTACCAGGTGCCGTCCTGAAGAATCTGCCTGCTCTGTTTCCTCCGTGGAATTGTGTTGGTTGCTTATTCAGATTCTTGGCCTCATTGATGATTCCTTCTGCCTGACGACTCTGATTGATGAGCTCCGGAAGTGTACGATTAGCCGTCGTCAATATGAGCTTACGGATTTCTGGATGTAATCCGCTTTCGAATTTCTCCACCTGCCATTCCTCATCGTAAATATTCCGGTCAAAGTTGGCGTACTCGATCAGTTGCCCAAATTTTGCAATGTACTCATTGACCGTTATGTTATCCTGCCTGAGTGACAGCAGTTCAGTGTGCTTCATTCTTCTCATTGCTTTAGGAAAATACTTATCCAAAAAGACTTGTCTAAATACGGCCCACGTCAGTTCAACGTCCTGAGCTCTCAGCAGAGCCCTCGCACCAGTCCACCAGGTTAGAGCTTCTCCCATCAGCTGGTACGTTGCGTAATCGGTCTTCTGAGCTTTCGAGCATGCCATGCGTTCGAATATGTGCTCGATCATCTGCAACCACTTCGCTGCAGCCTCAGGGTTATCTTCACCCTCAAAGGTAGGTGGTTGAAAGTTGCGGAAGTCTTTCAACCTCCGACGGACAATTTCTTCTGCATTGTCATGCAGTGGGGGTTGGTTCTGGTTCTGTTGCCTATGGTCGCGCCATTCTTGGCTCATATTCTGACTAAATGTTGCCAATCCCCCAATGGCAGTGATAAGATCCTCTTCCGCATCGCCATACCTTCCTCGAGTTGAACCGCGATTACCTGCCATGATTCTGCACTCACAATATCATGAAATGAGTTGATCAGGCTCACCGCAAGTTATTTATGGCAGCAGTCCCAAGTAGGTACTCGAGTTCAATTCGGATGAGTTAACTATGCATCCGTGTCTTATCACAGAACGGTCTTAACAATCTAACTACACTAGTTAATATATATTCAAACAATTAAACTATAGCACATTTAGACAGTCAATCAGCAGATAAACACAATCAACAATCAATTCAATCAATCACAAGCAAAACCATGGATCAAACTGCTCTGATACCAATTAGTGTAACGCCCTCCCTTGTATGCATCCAAGAGAGTCGTTTGCTAAGCGGAATTAGAGTCTTTAATGACACATAGCTACCAAAGATTCTTATTCTAAAAGCAAATCCGTGAGACGTTTCAAAATTTTCATCATTCTGTTTGGACGATAAAAAATATTTCAAGTGATTTAGAAAGAGCACGTTGGGGGCTTCGCGTGCATATAAAATAATAGCAAATCGGAGTTCGTTTGCACCATGAAACATAACCCGTAAGGTGCACTGTAAAAATTCAGCACTTAAGACATTCAAAAATTCCTTTCGCAAACGTTTTCCCAAAACAGCCGCTGTTCATAAAAGATCAAAGCAAAATAGAAGATGATAAAGTCTACAGTCATCCAAGGGTACCAAAATATTAAGCATTACAGTCATCCAATCAATCAAACAGTAACAGTGAAAGTCCATGCATCAGCAAGCAACAGCAAACATCACTCCTTCAAATGCTTTTACGTCCTCCTGCCATTTAGGAAAATAGCAGCCCCAAAGGGGTGAGAATAATCCCAGTAGTGTGGCAACAAAACCAATAATATAACAGTATTAACTAGGCACAAAATCATAAACAGTCACTTCAACATATCCTTGTTCCTTTTCCTTTTTCCTTTTCATCATATACATATATATTGCGTATATAACGCCTTTCCTTTGCGCTTTTAGCACCGTCGTGCGCGCACTTCACAGTGGACATCTTAAACATGGCACCTGAGCTCGGTGGATTCCAACTGTGGGCCTATGCGGACTGATGCCAAGTGTCCCATACCCTGGTACCTTAGGGATGCCTATATGATGCTTGCTCAAACACATGGTCCTGTACATAACTATTCTACAATGCAAGGCTTATATGATCTTGGTACATGCATGCCATGCTATGCTTTCACACACAAAGCGTAAAAATAATTGCGGTATGATGTAAGGTGCATGCTTATATACTTGTCATATACGTTATGCTGCCACATAACAACTTTACCTCATAATCATATAGCCATCAAGGCACATTCTTGGCAGTTTTCTTTCATCATAAGGAACATAATACTTTTACGGAGTATGGAGCATCATGTCACAACTTTATACCAGTAGTCAATAGTCACATTAGGTAATATCGCCTGACACTTACCTTGCGCGCTTTAAATAATACCAAACAGCAGCGAACTATGCTACGTTTCTCACTTCTTATGCGCACCTAAATCAATTACAATCAATCATTTACAGCGACGTTTTACAGCAGAAACAGTGAGCATACAGCAACGTTTTTACAGCAGAAACAGTGAGCATACAACAACGTTTTTACAGCAGAAACAGTGAGCAGAAAACAGTGACGTTGTTCTTAAAACAGTGAGCAGAAAATAGTGACGTTGTTCTTAAAACAGTGAGCAGAAAACAGTGACGTTGTTCTTAAAACAGTGAGCAGAAAACAGTGACGTTGCTCTTAAAAATAGTGGGCAGAAACAGTGTCGTTTTACAACAGAAAAACAGTAGCATCTTACAGCAGCAACCAGTGACCATTTTCAAACAGAAACAGTGGCATCTTGAACATCAAAACAGTGGCAGAAACAGTGGCATTTGAGTGTCTCAACAGTGACATAAGTAGTGGTATTTGCACATCAAAACAGTGGCATGAATGGTAACATTAGAACATCAAAACAGTGACATAAGTAGTGATTTTTGAACATCAAAACAGTGACATAAGTAGTGATTTTTGAACATCAAAACAGTGACATAAGAGTAGTATTTGAACATCAAGATGGTGACCATTTTATGCAGAAACAGTGACACATTAAGTACTAAAACAGTGAGCATGTTGTGCAGAAACAGTGACACATTAAGTACTAAAACAGTGAGCATGTTGTGCAAAAACAGTGACACATTAAGTACTAAAACAGTGAGCATGTTGTGCAGAAACAGTGGCATGTGAGGCACTAAAACAGTGAGCATTTTGTGCAGAAACAGTGGCATCAAAATGGTGATCTTTTCAAACAGATACAATGGTATGTTTATCCTCAAAACAGTGGCACTTTCATACAGAAACAGTGGCATCAAGTCAAGCATAGCAAGGAGACTTTCATACCATAACTAAAGCATACAAGTCATCATCAAATAGCTCCACCATTATACCTTCACCATGCTCATTCAAGAATCCACAACATAACAAGGCAGAATCAAGGAGAGTTCACAAGATAAAAGACATCTCAAGCACACACATGGTTACACAAAAGGAAAGAAGTCTAAGTTCAAAGCTTACCTCTTGAAGCACACCCTAGATGATCAAAGTTTGCACACAACACCTTCTAGTTCCACCCAACAACACGTTCACCCTTCCTATAGGATGGTCTATGCGCACACAAAGGTGAGGAGAACAATTTGGGCAGACTCCAAGGGTGAGGAACTAGGCTGGACAGTGAGGGAAAAGAGAAGAAAAAGCTTGCACTTACTTGGTGTTCAGGCCACGGTTTGAGAGTGTGAGTGAAGATGAGTTACCAAAGTTTTTCTTTCTCCTATAGTTCCTACAATGCACGGCTAGAGAAGTGAGGGAAGTAGAAAAGAGTTGGCTGCATTTGTAAAGTGGGGACAACCCTCCTTGTGCGCACAAGATAAAGAGGAGGAGGAAAAGTTGGAATGATGAAGCATCATGACAAAATTCTGATTTCTTGTGGAAGTGGGGCTGCAAGTTTGGTGAAAACAAGCAATGAGCTTGCTTCTTGCACACTCTAGGCGCATGCAAGGAGGTGGAAGGGAGAAGTTGCCACCTTGTGCACATGCAAGGTTGGTCTCTTGGTCAACAAGCCATGCAGATTTTGTGTCATAGAAATCTGATTTTAGAACTCCCCATGTGCGCCTAAGTGAGGAGGATGCAGCCCAAAAGAAAGGCTAAGGAGTACAAGTGTCTTCCATGCAATGAAGTTGAAGTCAAATGGTGCACATGCTAGGAGGTGAGGTGGCGGTCATGCAAGGGTTAAGTTGGAAGATTTCCTAAGGCTTATCCATCTTCCTATGCGCATGAATGAGTGGGAAAGGATACATCTTGCCACAAGACAGCCTTGTAGGACAAAGCTTTAAGGGAGGTAAGGGTGGATACAACATTGGGCTGATCTAGCTTGACCCAAGAACCCTTTGGGCCATCGGCCACCACAAGAAAAGGTCCAACAAAGCAAGCCTAAAGGTGACTAATCCAACCACTAGCCCACTTCCCAAGCCCTTAAAGCACCAAAGCCTTATAACATAACAATTAAATTACTCATATGATTTTAATAAAAGTTCACATGCCTACATATGTACCCTCCTATGATTTTAATTTAAATACTTCACTAACTTACCTTAGTCTCATCCAAGGGTAAAGGCCATGTAACTTCGCAAGCCACCAAACATAAACCAAAAATTCGAATACACTACACATGCATCTATATCATTATAACACTCATGTATTTTACTAATTACGTGGATTATTAGCCAGGAGATCTTTCATTCCATGAGATCTAAGAAGGGCAAGAAAGGCTGGATGGCCTTAAAGGTGGACTTGGAAAAAGCCTATGATAGGGTGAGCTGGGATTTTTTGGAGGAAACTCTAAACGATACTGGGCTGCCTAGGAAGCTGGTGGAACTTATTATGGAGTGTGTTACCTCCCCTTCCATGAATATATTGTGGAATGGAGTCCAGACTGAAGATTTCAAGCCTGTTAGAGGGATCAGGCAGGGGGACCCTCTTTCCCCTTACTTGTTTGTGTTGTGCATTGAGAAATTGGGGCATCTTATCAACACTGCTGTTGAAAGCAAGAATTGGCTGCCTGTGAAGCTGGGTAAAAAGGGTCCCCCTATATCCCATCTCTTCTTTGCTGATGACTTATTGTTGTTCTCTAAAGCTAATGGGGATCAGGCTAAGCTGATTGGTGAGATTCTGGATCACTTTTGTAATGCTTCTGGTCAGAAAGTCAGCTTTAATAAGACTAGGTGTTTCTTCTCTAAGAATGTTAATCATACCAGACGTAGTGAGCTGAGTAAAGTTTTGAAGGTTGCTATCACTGCTGACTTGGGGAAGTACCTTGGTATCCCAATTCTCCACAAAAGAGTGAAAAAGAATACTTTCAGGCATATCCTGGATAAGACTAACATGAAGCTTAATGCTTGGAAGGAGAGATCTTTGTCTATGGCTGGCAGGTTAGTTCTCACTAATTCTGTCTTGGCTGCTCTCCCAACTTATTCTATGCAAACTTCTCTGCTCCCTGTTAGTACGTGTGAGGCTGTGGAACAAAAAATGAGAGGGTTCATTTGGGGGTCTATTGGAGAGAAGAGGAAAATTCATGCCACCTCCTGGAGTTTGGTCTGTAGAGCTAAAAAGGATGGGGGCTTGGGGATAAAGAACCTAAAGATGACTAATAAAGCTTGCTTGATGAAGATAGGGCATAGAATCCTTACCCATAAAGATGAGTTGTGGGTTCAGGTTTTGAAGAATAAATACAAGGTTAAAGAAGGCCTAGTGCCCAGCATCCCTAAGAAGGCTGGTTGCTCGAATCTCTGGCTGGGCCTGTCCAAAGTGTGGCAGCAGGTTTATGAGGGGTCTAGGTTGATGGTGGGAAATGGGATTGGCACCTCCTTCTGGAAGGATAAATGGCTTCCTATTGGCCCTTTAGTTTTGCACTCCACTGAGGTGATCCCTCTTGACGTCCTGGAGATGGATGTGGCTGAGATGGTGGATCCCAATGGTGATTGGCATTGGCAGCTGCTTGGGCACCTTATTACCCAGGAAGCTTTGAGGACCATTGCTGGTTATTGTCCTCCCAGCCCCGATGATGAAGAGGACAGAATTATATGGGATTTACCCCAAGATGGTGGCTTTTCAACAAAATCTGCTTTCAACATGCTTTGCAATTATGATGAGGAGAGAAGCCAGATTCATTGGAATTCTGTGTGGGATTGGGAGGGTCCCCCTAGAGTGAAAACTTTCCTTTGGATGATTTTGGGGGAAAATGTTTTAACTAATCTGAGAAGAACGCAAAGGCATTTGGCCACCTCTAATCTCTGTCCTAGATACCTGGCTGAACCTGAGAGCTGTATCCACTTATTAAGGGATTGTTACTGGTCGAAGAAGGTTTGGGATTCTTTTATGAAACCCTCTAAATGGGCTGTTTTTAATAACCTGCCCCTGCATTCTTGGGTTTGTGATAATTTGAACCCTGTCAAGTGTTTGCTGGAGGGGCCTGGTGGCCATATTCTCTTTGGCCTTGTGTGCTGGTTCATTTGGAAAGAGAGAAACAAGCTTGTTTTTTTAAGGTGAAGCTACTGGTGTGGGTGTTACTGCTAGGCTTGCTGTTACCTACTTGGCTAACTACATGGAGGCTAGAACCTTGTTCATCAAGGCTGGTCTTCAAAACAGAACAAAGAGGGAAGAGCTGATTCAGTGGTTTCCTCCCCCCATGGGTTGGATTAAAGTGAATTCCGATGGCTCTTCTAAGGGTGATAGGCTGCAGAGTGGCTGTGGTGGGGTCCTTAGGATGATGCTGGGCACTGGATTAAAGGTTTTGCTAGAAACCTTGGTGTTTGTAGTTCGGTTAAAGCTGAACTTTGGGGTCTTATGTTGGGATTACAAATGGTCTGGGATCTTGGTTTTAGAAGAATTGTCTTGGAAGGTGACTCTCAGACTGCCATGGAGATGATCAGGGAGGGAGTTTTGAATAACCACCCTCTTTCTGGCCTTGTGAGTAGGATTATCCAGCTGAGATACCTGGATTGGCAGGTTGAGTTGGTCCATGTTTATAGAGAAGGCAACAAGACAGCTGACTGGCTTGCCAATTATGCGTGTTCTTTGGGTTGGGAGAGTGTTTGTTTTGACCACCCCCTGAGGGGTGTGTGGCTGTTTTTGAGAGTGAGTTTAGGGGTATTCTCCAGCCTAGAATGGTCAGGGTCTTGTAGTTTGTTTCTTTAATTTCCTTTGTCTTCAAAAATAAAATAAAAAATAAAAATAAAAAAAATAAAAAAAAAACTCCGCCCATGTGTGCTTGCATGCATGGTCTGTCCCAAGCCAGGATAAAGGAGGAGGGTTGGCGTCAGGTTTTGCAAACCGGCCGTAAAAAACAGCTATATTTTTATGTGATGAACCTATATGATTTTTCGTTGGGGCGTACCCTTCATAGCGACGCGTTGCATCGGGCCCCGGGTGTAGCGAAAAATGGGCTAGGGTCCTTGCCACAAGGCAAGGCGCTGCATCGGGCCCGGGGTGTAGTGAAAAGTGGGCTAGGGTCCTTGCCCCAAGGCAAGGCGCCAGGTCTTCACCCGGATTTGGTGAGAAGTATGTCAGGGTCCCAACACGCAGTTGGGCGAGCGTGGCGGGCAAGCACAGCCCAGGGGTTAAGGATGAGATTGGGCAGCTGGAACATAGGAACCTTAACGGGTAAATTGAGGGAGTTGGCAGATGTTTTTGCTAGAAGGAAAGTGAATATTGTTTGTTTGCAAGAAACAAAGTGGGCTGGAGAAAAGGCCAAGGAAGTGGATGGAACTGGTTTCAAGTTATGGTACACAGGTACTAACAATAGTCGAAATGGTGTTGGAATTATGATCGATAAAAGTTTCAGAGATAAAGTTGTGGATGTCAAAAGGAAAGGCGACAGGATTATTCTGGTTAAGCTTGCTGTGGGTGATTTAATCATGAATATCCTCAGTGTGTATGCACCCCAAGTTGGATTGCAACCAACTAACAAAAGCCAATTTTGGGAAGACTTGGAGGAGGTTTTGAGGGGAATACCTCGAGAGGAGAAGATTTTCTTAGGAGGAGATCTAAATGGTCATGTTGGTAAAAGCAATGGAGGTTTTGATAGAATCCATGGAGGTTTTGGTTATGGGACGAGAAACGAGACTGGAGAAGATATCTTGAATGTTGCACTAGCCTACGATTTGATGTTAGTGAACACCTTTTTTCAAAAAAGGGAGTCACACCTAATCACTTATCATAGTGGCCAAAATCGTAGTCAGATTGATTTCTTTTTGGCTAGAAGAGAAGATAGAACTTCTTGTGTCGACTGTAAGGTCTACCCTGGAGAGTGTGTCGCTACGCAACATAAGCTGGTAGTCTTGGATGTTCGGTTCAACAAAGTACTTACAATGAAGAAGAGGGCTCAGAACCCAAGGATAAGGTGGTGGAAGCTTAAGGAGGGAAAAGAGAGAGAGTTCAATGAAAGAATGTTGCACGATGGACCTTGGGAGTTTGATGGAGAAGTAAATGCAATATGGAATGAGATGGCTAAGTTTATTCAAAATTTGGGAAGGAGGGTGTTGGGAGAAAGTAAAGGAAATGGATTTCTTGCAAAGGAAACATGGTGGTGGAATGGAGAGGTGCAAGAGGCAATTAAACATAAGAAGGAGTGCTTTAGATCTTTGCATAAAAGTCCCAGTGAAGAGAACTTGCAAAAGTTTAGATTGGCGAGAAAAAATGCAAAGAAAGCAGTGCGAGAAGCTAGGGGCAAGGTTTTCGACGAGTTGTATAAAAATCTTGGGAGCAAGGATGGTGAAAGAGGTATTTACAAACTTGCAAAGATAAGGGATAAGAAAAGTAAAGACCTCACCCAAGTTAGATGCATCAAGGATGAGAATCAAAAACTTCTGATGAGAGATGAAGATGTAAATGAAAGATGGTTGAACTACTTTAACAAGCTGTTTAATGGGGATGGAAACACAAGCGAGGTGGACTTGGAGGACGCGTATGATGATATGAATAGAAGATTTGTACGCAGAATTAATACACATGAAGTTAAGGAGGCTTTAAAGAGGATGAAGACTAATAAAGCCTTGGGGCCTGATGGTGTCCCTATTGAAGTGTGGAGAGGCCTAGGGGATGTGGCAATAAAATGGTTGACCAATCTTTTCAATAAGATTCTCCTGACAAATAAGATGCCTGATGCTTGGAGGAAAAGTATGATTGTGCCTATCTACAAAAACAAGGGAGATATACAGAATTGTTCAAACTATAGAGGCATTAAGCTAATGAGCCATACTATGAAGTTGTGGGAGAGGGTTATTGAACATCGTTTGAGGAGAGATACCAAGGTTTCTGTAAATCAATTTGGATTTATGCCAGGAAGATGTACCATGGAAGCCATTTTCTTGACGCGACAACTTATGGAAAGATATCGAGAAAAGAAGAAGGACTTGCATATGGTGTTCATAGACCTTGAGAAAGCATACGATAGGGTTCCAAGGAAAGTTTTATGGTGGGTTCTGGAGAAGAAAAAGGTTTCATCAAAGTATGTAAAGGCAATCCAGGATATGTATGATGGGGCTACTACATGTGTTAAAACTTGTAACGGAACATCAAGTTATTTTCCTATCACGGTTGGTGTACACCAAGGGTCGGCTCTAAGTCCTTATCTTTTTGCCTTAGTTATGGATGAAGTAACAAAAGATATTCAAGAGGAAGTGCCATGGTGTATGCTTTTTGCAAACGATATTGTGCTTATTGATGAGAGCAAGGAGGGTGTTAATAGAAAACTTGAATTGTGGAGAAGCACATTGGAATCCAAAGGATTCACATTAAGTCGAAGCAAGACTGAGTATCTAAAGTGTGAGTTTTCTCTGGTACGAGATGGGGACCAAGAGCCCGTGCATTTAATTGGTCAAGAGGTACCCAAAAAAGATGCTTTTAAATACTTGGGCTCCATTTTACAAAAAGGTGGAGAGATTGATGAGGATGTTAATCATAGAATCAGAGCAGGGTGGATGAAATGGCGCAGTGCATCTGGGTTTTTGTGTGACCGCAAAATCCCCCTTAAGTTAAAAGGAAAATTCTATAAAACGACAGTAAGACCGGCAATGCTTTATGGAGCGGAATGTTGGCCAGCACATAGGCAACATGAGCATAAGATGGGAGTAGCAGAGATGAGGATGCTAAGGTGGATGTGTGGTTACACAAAGATGGATAAGATAAGAAATGAAGATATTCGACGAAAGGTCGGAGTAGTACCGGTTGCCGAGAAAATGAGAGAACATAGATTGAGGTGGTTTGGGCACGTGATGAGAAGGCCCCTGGATGCTCCTGTAAGAACAGAAGTTTGTTACCAAGAGCTCAACACAAAAAGAGGCAGAGGTCGGCCGAAACTTACTTGGGGGAAGGTAGTAAAACAAGAATTAATGGAGTGGGATATAGATTGGCGGACGGTATGTCTTAGAACGGAATGGAGAAAAGCTATAAGTATGGTGGAGGGTTAGACCCGTGATTATTCCTATGTTCCAGATGGTCCCTTTTTAGTCCTTTTCCCCTTCATTTCCCCCACTTCTTCTTGTCCCTTTCTTTTTCACTTTTATTTATTTATATATTCATATACATATATATATATATATATATATATATATATATATATATTATTATTATTATTATTATTATTATTTTTTTCTTTAGTTTTTATATTTTTTTTATATTTTTTTTATTTATATATATATATATATTTTATTTATTTATTTATTTATTTATTTATTTATTTATTTTTCAACATTTTTATATCTCTCATGTGGGTTCATCTACCACCGACCCCAATTAATTTGGGATAAAGGTGATGTTGATGTTGATCAAAGAACCCCCTCTTGGGGTCTTTCAAATAAACAAATTTGATTAATGAGTGTGTTTTTACGTTATTTCGTACTGTATTGTACAATTCTTTTGTTTGTGGGATTCTTTTCTCACGCGAGAAATAATTAAAAAAATATAGAATCGATTGCTACCCATGCCTAAATCTCAGATAAATGAAAATTTTATTGATAAGACCTTTTTCATTGTAGCCAGTATCTTTTACAAATAATTTCGACAACCTCAGGAGAAAAAGAGGCGTTCACTTATTATAAAGATGGTCCAATTTGATTTTTTTTTTTTTTTACCAACCTCAGTCGTAGGAGAAGGAAACATTCTTCGGAGAGAAAGAAAAAAATTGAAAAAAAAAAACCTACGCTTGATGAGGGTGACATTTGTAAATAAAATGATGAATTCCCTCTGTTGCATATCCCCGATTAATGCAGCCTGGTATGCTTCAATTTTAAGTTTATAATATTAAGCGAAAGGTTATACCTATACCTATGGAGTTAGCCCAACCCTACTCCACTAGTACCGATAGGCAGCACGAAGGAAGAAGCACTACGTTTAGGAATCAACAACACGAAAACTTTGTAAAAGAAATATCGCACCTTTTCCTTATGAGATCGGAACTACCAAGAATGGTTGGGATAACAAACATCCATCTTATTCGTATTTTGGATATCCATATAACCATCGAAGACTATTGAAGTGACTAATTCCGGAAAATTGAACGGTGTTAGGGACAAAGAAATTGTTGGAGTTGCCATTTTTTTAGTCCCACCATGATATAATTATATAAAACCATCTTGTACTTAAGTGCTTTTTTAAAATACCACATTTTACTTTCAATTGGAACAATTAACCCCCTTCTCCTATAACATTCCAACAATTAAACATATTTAGTAATTTTAATACAAAAATACCCTTACCCCCAACACATCACCACTGGTCATGGAGAATACTAGCTAAGAGGAAAATGGAAGATCCAATTATTAATATTGTTATTATTTTCGTTTTTATTTTTTATTCCTAACTTGCTGATAAGTAACCTCTTTTTTTTTTTTTTGTAATCAATAAGTAACCTCTTAAATCGACTTTTCAAATGTTTGCTAGAAGAAAAAAAATGGTTATTCATTCCCCGCGTTGTTTGCGTTGTCTGAAACAAATAGATGCCTGTGTTTTTTTTTTTTTCAGTCGATGAACATAGTTTTAATTGTGAGAGCCCAATACGATACTTTGTACATTTTAATTTCTGGAAGATTTAGCGAAAAAAATTTATATCTGAAAAAAAAACCAGCTTCTTGTGCTTATAAAATTCATGAAAAAATAAATGGAATTACCATGAATTTTATATAAATTAAAAAATTTAGTTCCTTGATTTTTTATTGAAGGGATCAATTTGCAGTTTTCTTTAGAAGGTATAAAATAAATAAAGGGTAAAATGTGTGTCATTTTAAAGAATGTAAAGTTGTGTCATTTTGAGAGAGAGAAAGAGATAGATAGAGGAGGAGAGAAAGTTAACAAAAAAAAAAAGTAAAGGTGCGGGTCCCACTTCTTAATTAGGGTGAAAGGATTTAAGTTGTGTCATTTAAGAAATAAACATTCTTCCCATAAATAAAATACGTGGCTAAGCATCGAGGGCATTCTGTTTCGGGGAACGGTGGCCGCCGACTAGTAGTAGCATGTGATAACGGAATATGATGGCTAATGGACGGTGGTTGGCGCCGGTCAGCGACAGAAGACAGTGGCCAAACAAAGTACTTGCTCAAGTGGTGGGTGGGGATTGTAAACAAGGGTATTTTTGTCTTAAAATAACTAGATATATTTCATTATTGAAATATTATAGTGCAAGGAGGTTATTTGTTCCAATTAAAATAAGAAGGTGCTCATTTGAAAAAACATCTAAATATAAGGTGTTTTTATATAATTTGACCTAATATTTTTGGGTCAAGAGGAATATTCTTATTATCAAAATCTTTTACTACCAACTTATTACATATCTAATCACCATTAGATTAATATTTTCTCTTTTTTCAAAAACTTTTTAACATTCTCTCTTTTTGATTCGATGGTAATTAGATAAATAATAAATTAGTAATAAATTTTTTTGATAGTAAGAATATCCTTCCTCCAAACATAATTGCCTCTTATGATATGGGAAATAATTTTTTCATTTTACATGAGAAGATTTTCTCATGTTACACTCATAATATATGAGTGGGTCCTATCTTGACTTTTTTGTCTTCCCTTTTTTTGTGGATCCACTCATATATTGTGAGTATAGCATGAGAAAAAATTTTCATGTAAAATGAGAAAATTAATTTCCATAAATTATATATCAGTTTTGTCAAAAATAAAATAAAATAACGTATTGTTACGACTTAAATAAAAGTAGCTTACATTATTTATATAAAAAAAGAGTTTATCATCTATCATTTAACATGACCACAAAATATTTCATACACACACAACATTTTGTGGGGCCCGCAGCAAAAAAAAACTCTAGCACGCAAAACGAATCTCTATAATATTACACAACCACTTTTCCTACGACATAACTCTTATAAAACCTATAAAAAAAAAATAGCTTACATTCACCAAAATAAAAAATTAAAAGTAGCTTACAAAGACTAGAGAGCACCGTGTCCCGTGTTGGTGCATTTTTGGTTATCAACACAATAATTCACTTGGAATCAACGGTTGAAATTCTGCATATGCATCCTCGTGGGCCCTTATTCAACACAGACCGCATGATTGCCCCCATAGGCCGATAGCCTTCTTCCCCTTTCTCTGTACGGTGGTTTTATTAGATTTATTGAAATACCCCTCCAAAGATCCTCGATGCCATCCCATTTTTCATTCATTGGTAAGTGTTATTTTTCACCGACTTTTTTATCTAAATGTCAGTCGAATAGTCTTATTTCTCAATCTGTCACGGAGACAAGTTCGCTACCCGGTATAGCGAACTCGATTTACTGACGTGTCACGTTTCTAGTGGACATCAAGTTCGCTACCCCATGTAGGGACCTTCAATTTTTTTATTTTTTTTTAATTTAGTACTTGCTATCCACTAAAAATGTGACACGTCAGCAAACCAAGTTCGTTACACGGAGTAGCGAACTTGTTCTCGTGACAGATTGAGAAATAAGATTGTTCGCGTGATATTTAGGTAAAAAAATGTGTGAAAAATGGTACTTTGATCACCATCCGGATCATAAGTGCCACGCAATAATGAGTGGGAGTAAGTACTAATTATGTTTGCTCACGGTTCCTGATTTTTTTCTTTAATAACTGATCCACTTTATTTTTATCAAATAAATTAAAAATATTGTCACTATAACTTAAATTACATTTCTATTTAATTAACAAATCATATATATACATATTAATTTACTCCCCGTGGTTTCAAGATAACAATAAAGAGAATCAATTGTAATAATATATGATAAATAATTGGTTTAATACAATTGTCCCCCACAAAATAAAAGATAGATATATTATAGACTTTACTGAGTAATGACAATATGGGTTATTATGTTATATACAATACAATACAAGGAAAATCAAGAAATGCGTACGGGTGGTTCGAAAAACTATCAATTGTAATGAGTAAAGGTAACCCTACTACTCAGAATTATGAGTGCTATGCTCAAATATAGCTGTCATTTGAAAATCACTACATGATGCTTCACTCTCAATCTTGGGAGAGTGACGAAAATACCACATTTTTGCATAATTCGCTACCTTAGATAGCGAATTTTTGAAAATTTGACACGTGATATTTTTTGTTCTGACGTGGCATATTTCGCTATACTGTGTAACAAATTATTTGCATGCATAATTCACTACACTGTGTAGCGAATTATGCCGCGTGGCATTTTGACAAAATTTACTGTTGGCGTGACAGTCCGGTAAATTTTTTGTCCAAACATGATAAAATGGTCACTTTCCCCTCAATCTTGAGAAATTATCTTGTAGTTGTAGAAGGAAATGTCTTCGATCAAACTTAAAACATGATATACTTGTATTTGAATATTATACGATACGCGTGCCACGATTTGTAGCAAAAACACCAGTAACTTTGACCAAATTTATATTCTAATTAATCGAACTTGAATAAATAATCAATTTAATTATTAAAATTGACTTTAGTAGGCTAAATTAGAAGTAGTCAATTTTTTTAACTGTTACGCAAAATATGGTAAAACCGAAGTTTCTAAACCGTCCCAATTTTTTCTTTATTTATATTAAAATGAGAATTGTGTTTTTACACCGGTTAATGCATATCAGGTGTACAAAAAAATACGCCATTCCGAATTAAAAAAAAAGGACTAAATTAAATTTTAAATAAGTTTAATGTAATTTATAACAGTTTCTTATGATATTTTTTTAAAGGTTTGGTGTTTGTCATTTTAATTGACATAAGTTATGTCATTTTAGGAGAGAGATAGACACAAAAAATAGAAATTAGAGAAAGTGGGTGATTTTTTAATTTAAATAAAAAAATTATTTTGTATCTATCTCTTTTTTAAAATGACATAACTTTATGTCATTTAAAATGACAAACATTTTTTTTTTTGATAAACACTTTTCCCTTTTTTTTAAAGAGAAAATTTTAGTTACAACCTTTTTTTTATAACCTCTTACAACCATATCTTATCATTGTTGATTTCTGCCAATCAACGGTTATCATTTTCTCAAATTAAACTCATTAATTAATTATTAATTCATAATAAATGATAATCGTTGAATGACGGAAATCAACGGTTATAAAATATGATCGTAAGAGATGATAAAAAAAAAGTTATAACTATAATTTTTTTTTTTTAATACAAAAAGTTATCATGAATTTTTTTTTTGGGAAAAATGTAAATATATATTAATCCAAGAAATATACAATATAGACGGGGCATATCCCGCAAAGTTTGCAACACATACAAATATACAACGCTGAACATTTGCAAAGGTTGAAAGCAAGCCCGCAATTGAAGCATTTATGCGTCAATATCCAACAACCAAACCAACCGGGAATGGAAATGCAAAAAGAAAATAGATAAGAAGAAGGAATGGGGGGGAATATGGTTTGCAATTTAAGAAAAAGAATTGGGAGAATTTGATAAGGAGGTTCATGATGAAAGAGAATGATAAGAAAGAGGTAAAACAAAGAAAGGTTTAGATTTAGAGCGGGTTCTTTGAATTGAAATGATTAGGTTTGTGAAAACCAAAGTGGGGTGGGATGCATATTTTGCGGTGAGTAATGATTTCAATTTTGCCTAGGGAAGGAAATGGTTATATTCTTTGGTGGGTATATCATGTATCATTGCTAAGTGCTCATGATGATGATCATCATGGATTCCCTTCTTTTACGTGTGCATAAGTGCATCCATCCCTTGTTAAGGGTGGGTTTCACTTTGCTTTTTCATCTTATCCTTCGTCCCCACCCCTTTTATATGGACGGATCAACTACACCTTCATTCCCTTCACGTGCCTTCTTCATATTCATTATTCCACGGCCTTAAAGATCTGGGTGCATGTATGCGTAAAATAGATATGAATAAGATTCATTTGAATCTGAATAATCCGCTTGATTAATTTCAAAATTAAAATTAAATTTCATTTTTTTTAAATGAGGAAAAATTATTTCTAGGAGATGAAAAATATGTACACAGAGAGTATGGGCTAATGTTAGGAGTCTCACATTAATTGTGTAGGCAATTAGTGTGGGAAATGATGTTAGATCATAGCCTTAACCCAATTAGTAGTGGTCTACGTCACCGACTTTCCTTGGACCTGCTTGACAGCAAGTATGAGAGATGAATTTTCATGAGGACTTGAGTATTAAGCCATGATCACCCCACAATTTTTTAAAAAATTTATGGAAGCACTTGAGAAAATTACACATTCATCTTTAGGTTTTATAAGAGTTATGTTATAGGAAAAGTGATTATGTTATGTTATAGAGATTAGTTTTGCATGCCGAAATTTTTTTTTTTGTTGCTATGGGCCCCACAAAATATTGTGAGTGTAAGAAATTTTTTTTGATCATATTAAATGATAGATGATAAACCCTTCATCTTTTTATACATTTGTGAAAGGGATAAATAAACTTTATGTTGCAGGAATAATATTTTTCTACTACCGGTGAGAATTCGATTTTTGTGTTAAAATCTTTTAAAAAAAAATCAATGAAACGCATTTGATTCTATCTGCAGGAAAAAATATTCCTGTTATGCACATGCAACCTCTTTATCAAAACAATATATGGTCACCGCAAAATTTTGACCAGGAACGGCCACTGAATGGTGTATTTGGTTATGGGTACGAAATTTGTAGTTCGCCATTCAATTATGGGTTTGTAATTTCTTATGTTGCATGAGAAATGCAAGTTTTCTTGGTGTGGGTCCACTTTAAAGAAAAAAATAAAAAATAAAAAAGTGATTGGTACGGATATCAAAATGAGAGTGGTAGGAGAAAGAATTTCTTATGCAACATGAGAAATCTTTTTCCCTTCAATTATACAACAAAATGCTCATGAAAAAACAAAATAAAAATAAAGCCCATACATTGGCTGCCTACAAATCATGCAGCCATTGTGTCTACATAGGAATATCACACCGCCAAGCCCATTGAAGTTGGGTTAAGCCCTGTCACTGCTCATCCATGTACTCCACATGCGATCACAGGAATATTTTTTTACTTTTTTTTCTCTTCAACCAGTTTTATATAAAATGATTTGGATTTTAAATCGGTTTATAAAATAAAATAAAATTAGTGCAGTTGGTTTGCTTCTTTCGAATTTTTTTCACACCCTAAGATCAACGCATTAATCACAATGCATAAGCATAAATGAGGTCATTTATGCACCAATCATGCATCCCCGCCAACGATTCTTATCGTGATAAAAAATCCTATAATGGGTGAATTCGATATTTGCCAACTCAAAAACTACGGGCCATTCTCATTAGGGTGTAAATGGGTTACTTTGGTTAAATTTTGGTTTAAATAGGTCCGATTTTTATAAAATATATTTTAAATTTGACTTGATCTCTTAGTTTAGTGTAAACTAAATTATAGGTTTGACTTTACCTCTTTTTTTAAAGGCCCAGCGCAAATCTCTTCACCTATTTAAGTCTGTTAAATTTTTAATACCTATCAAGAATTTAAAAAAAAAATTGAACAAAATAATATTATTTTATTAATTAAAATTACTTTTTTTTATTTTAATTAAAATTAATAATAAGACTTAAGCTGGCTTATAGGCTAGACTTTATTAAAGTAGTCTTATTGCCAGTATTTTAAATTATTTTTTCTTAAGGTCTAAGTCTGTTTTATTTTACTGAATATATATTAGGTCAAACTTGACATGATGTACGCTGAGTTATAGACTCCTAATAGTCCACGTACTCATTTTCACCCTTAATTCTGACCACAGTTGCACACTTTACCGGAGATGACTTTTCAAATATGACATTAGATCGTGTGAAGAATATTATAAAGAGTCAATTTAACACAAAACTTAAGTTGTTAAGTGAAGACAATTAATAATTTTGTATTATATTTCTAAAATAAAACTATATACAAGCCAACAATTATCATTTTCTCACCCTTTATCTTAATTGATTTTCTCATTACGATTAATTTATATTTGGATGGTTAAGTGCCTCTTACGCTATGTAGCATCGATACGACACATAACACGACACGACACGACACTCCGACACGTCAATCCTAAAAAATTATGGATTTCGACACGTTGGAACACGTTTTAATATTAAATAAAATTTTTAATTTAACAAAAAAATGAAACTAAATTAATAATACCCATCAACACGTTATAAAGATGGAAGCTTTAATAAAAAAATAAAAACTCGGATGAGAGAGATATAATATCAGATAGAGAGAACAATTCATATTAGAGAGATCATAGAGAATGAGATACAACAAAAGCCTAATAGGAATTGATAACAATGATGCTGAGATGGTCTCTTATCTACTTAAGGGAAAAAAGACAAAAAAAATAAAAGTGATAGGATCTGGTGGAAGCTTTATTAATATATTTTAATTTAAAAAAAATTAAAAAAAAATAATTTTTTTTTAAATTTTTAAAAAAATAAAAAATACGAAAATGTCATTTGACCGTGTCGGACACGGTCAAATTCGCGTGTCGGAATGGTCAACGTGTCGGAAAAAGTCAACCGCGCGTCCGACACCGTGTCGGAGCGTGTCGGACCCGACTCTTCCTATTTTTATAAGTGTCCGTGCTTCTTAGCTCTTACGTGAGACAATTCATTTCCTTACGTTGAGATTGCATCCTCTAATGTTAAATGAGATTACATAAGAGTATCTTAACCATTCAAATACAAATCAATATTCATTCTTTTTTTACCCTTTATCTTAATACATTTTTACATCATATTCAATTTATATATCAACTTCATATTACATGAGATGATTTATTTCTTATCACATTTGAATACAAATTCCATCAGGTTATTTTTTAAGAAGTTACGGGCTATCACCTTCCTAAATTAATTAAATTGTGTGTGGCCATATTAAGGATAAGAATGGTCACTTTTAATTTGTTTTTGACCCCATTAATTTATGGGATTAGTGTTTCTCATGCTATACACATATAAAAGTAAATGTGACCTATGTTTTCTTTTTCTTTCTTTCTTTTTTCCACGTGGTTTCACATGAACCTTGTATATTTTCATGTATATATAGAAATAAAATCATCTTTTATAAGATGGAAAATATTAATTCCTGGCCCCATTCCACCATGAACCTAAAGACGAAACCAAACAAAATTAGTCTCAACGCAAATAGCAATGGCTGATTGCTTTATCTTCTTGAGCGATTATCTAAGGCCTATACAGGGACATATATACTTGGATGATTAAGTCTCTTCGGGAACATCCAATAAATTTGTATGATTAAGGTTGATCAATAATTATTTGACACGTGAAGTATGTCATTAGGTTATTAATTTTAGGGTTTTATATTTCTCATGTTAAATGAGAATTGAAATCTCATGTTATAGAGATAAAAAACATGTGGGACCCATGTGTTAGAAAAAATTAGATGTAGGACCCATGTCAGCACGGAAATCGAAGGGTGTGTAGGAAAGTTTGAATTCTCATGTTAAATGAAAAATATAAAACCCTTAATTATATGATATATAAACTTAATGTAAGTTGATCCCTCAGCTGCAGAAGGGGCAATTGAGACTTGAGACATCGCCAAACGTGCTCACGTGAAGCTCTTGCTTTAAACATGCACATGAGAGATTTTTCAATTTTTATATATTTCTATAATAACTTGAGTAGATGAGCTGACTAGACCACTCAATGCCAAACTCTGTTTGCACACTCCCATTAAAATTTGGTTTCAAGCTTCCAATAATTGTTATATATATCCCACCATTAAAGTCATATATCTACTATATCTCCATATGAAATGACCCACCACTCACTGATAGGATTTGAGATCGGAAAATGATTCGTTTGTAATTTTTTTTACAAATTATATTAAATATGACTGGTCATACATTCTTGATTGAAATACCCGATCAAACATAATATAATTTGTAAATAAAAAATTTATAAATATAACATTTCTCATTCTTCTTTATAAAGCCCCACCCCTCCCATCAATTCACTGAGTAATAATTCATACAATCCAAAGCACATAACTAACCCTAAGACCTCCTTTCAATTTTCGTCATTATCATATCAATAATTAGTGTCAAGCGTTCTAAATCACCTGAAATGAGCTAATTTCTACGTGGGTTTTATAATTCTCATTTAACATGAGAATTGAAATCTTCCTACACACCTTTCGATTTCCGTGCTGATGTGGGTCCTACACATAATTTTTTCTAACATATGGGTCCCACATATTTTTTATCTCTACAACATGAGATTTCAATTATCATGTTACATGACAATTATAAAACCCTTTCTACATTATAAGAAACTTCTTATTTTAATATTTCTGGATTCATTATCTCTTTCCACCAAGTTGAGTTTTATTCGTGTGATAGTATTATTATATACATTAATATATAGTCAAAGTGAATGGGTGGTGGTGCAGAATCTTAACACCAATATCAATTCACACTAGACTAGAATACTTCTCTTCAACCTAAGCGCATAGGGCTCACAACTTCATCCCACACGCGTGTAACTCTTTCAATTTGTCATATTATATCTTCGATTTCGTTTTACTTTTAGGTAATATTGTTTAAAGAAAGCCGAAACATCTTGACACATATTGTTATCATGATTAGCCTTTTTTTTTTTTTTGGTTTCGAACAAAAAGCAATAACACCTCTCTTTTTTAAGATAAAAATTACTTTTAAGCAAAAGTTAATTTTTTTTAAGAAATTAAGTTAAAAATTATTTGGTAATTATATAAAATTGTTTTGATAATTTTGAAGGAAAAAAGATAAAATTATTTATTTTAGGATAGATTATTAGGTAAAGGATAAAATTTATAAATATAAGTTTAGGATAAGAGTAAAATTATAAAATAAATATGAGGATTCAACAAAACTGACATACATCTTAAAAAAAAAACTCATCCTAGGAGTTTTTAACTTTTAGCCTTTTTCATCATTATAGAAAAAACTATTTTTATAATAAAAGTTTTTGTAAAAATATATTTAGCTAAACTTCTGCTTTTAAGTAAAAAATAAGCTAAAAATAAGACATGCTAAACAGATAATTAGTTGTTTCACTTATTACCCAATAAGGAAAAAAAAATCAGAGTGCCACTTACTGCCAGACAGACAAAAATCTTTCCTTTGCTATACACAGAAAAAAAGAAAAGTAATTTCTACCCAAAATAAAAAAAAATAAAAAAATGAAAAGACTATTACACATAAATCAATTAGCCAGTTGAATTTAGTTAGTTATAGTCAATTAGTTTTCAGATAATTTAAATTCTATTATATCAGTTGTAATAAATCTGTGTATATATACTCCTCATAGCAAATCAATGAATCAAGCAGTTATGTTCATTGTCTCTAATCCCACTTATTATGAGTGGACAAAACATTTGAAAATTCTTGTTAGCTAATTCTCAGATAGTTAAAATTATGTTATATCAGTTCGATTGAATGTGTGTATATATAAGTTGTACCTTATATTGAAATGCGGAATATGATACCTCATAAACTACGGCTTAGATGGTATGCAGCTTTGTAGTAGAGTGAGCTCAAAAACTCATGAAGCCGAAGATGCACCTTTTTATAGACTCCTCCATCATAAGTCTATTCAAGTGTGCACCGAAGATGAGCTCAATTGATGACAAACAAGAACCAAATTAATGATTGATGATTACATATGATTAAAAACTAAATACAAGAGTAGTTTAACCACTACAATAAGTGAACAATAAGAATACAGTTCTCTATTATCATCAGGAAACAATATCAATGGATCACATAAGTTCACACTAAATCACACCACTAAGCACTAGTATTAACCACCGCTACTTTTACTAACATACTCCTCAGAAAGAATCAATGAATCATGTTAGTGATACAAGTACAGAAAATAGAAATCAAGGCAAATCCCTGATTCAAAAGTTAATGCAATAGAGCAATTAATAATGAAATTGATGAATAAAAAATATGCAAAATAAATTATAAAATAAAATAATAAAATTCAATTCCAGTGTTAGGTTCTGTATCTTTTAAGCCAATTTAGTCGTGCCGAAGAGTCAACGATAATTGTTTCCCATGATATAATAAATTATTTTTATTTATTGACGCCACTCCCGAACAAACAAAGACACAACTTTTGTAACTACCAAAAAAAGAAGAAGGAAGATACAACTTTTGCCTAAACTATATATAATAAATGCCAAATGAATAAAGAGTTTTCAGAAAATATTATTGTAGCGTTTCGATGAAAGAGATAAATTATAAAAGTGTCCGGTTTATTTTTGTTTCCTTTTATATTTATAAATCATAGTTGACTATAATAAATATTATCTATTCGACGGCGAAAATTTATATCCATTCAATGATGAATCATTATGTGTATTGAGCGATGACTAGTTATGTTTATTTGACTTGTAAAAAATATATTTAAGTGCCTGGTGAGAAATTTGTATAAATTATATTAGATTATGTATTAATTTTTATTTATATAAAATGAAATATATTTCTTCAGCTTAACTTTTTCTTTATAGTATCCAATTTTATTTATTTATTTCAAATCATTTGTTTCACTCTTTCATTACTAGATTCATTAAAGACCAAGGAGCACCTTAATTGTATCGAATAATTTATATTATATATTACGGGCAATACATTATATAAATGAGTTTTATTAATCTCCTTTCACATAAGATAGTTATCTTATGTGGTAGAGAGAAAATAAGTGGAGTCCCATCAATTACATGAAAAAAGAAAAAAAGGTGGCGTGTGAAAATCGAAGTGAGAGAAAATGAGATAAGTTAACTCATGTGAAAGGAGAGTACTATTTCCGTAAATAAATTACAATAATCACTCACTAAAATAGCTAATTGGTCGACCACACCTATTCTAGATTTTTCAAAGACCTTGGAAAAGTAAATAAATTCAACTAATTATGTTTGACCTGATCTAGCGACTATAGTAAGAAATAAATGGACCAATTTGATTTGATCCATCCAATTATATAATATTGACAACGTGGCTATTTAATTCAAAAAGTTTATTAATTTCCTTGATACAATAAATAACGTCTAACACTCAAACTTAGTAGTAGAAGTGAATTAAAACCTTTGTTTAATCCAACAGCTTGTCATGAAACTGAAGAAACAGCCAACTTATTTTATTTTATTATTTTATTATTTTTTTTTTATTATTTTCTGTCAATTCTTATGGTGTGGCTGAGCTGTCCCCTGCTGTAGAGTATAAAGAGTTTTTTTTTTACTTTGTTTTTTCACAGATAAAAAGAAACCACAAAAGGTGTGTGAGTGTGAGAGACACGAAGAAAGGTTCATGGGTAGTACTAGGTGTACGTTAAGGTTCAGCATTCTGTGTTACTTTTAGTGGAAAACTTGACCCTTTTAATGAATGAAAATGAAATGCTCAAAATTCTAGTTCAAATCCACCTTTTTGCTTCATGCTCTCTCTGTTGTAAGTATTTTCCAATTTCTCTAACAACATAGCATTTTTTATTTTTTTTTACATTTGTCTTTAGTCTCTTAAATTTGATTCATTAAACCAAAACATCCTATGAATCAGAAAAAGGAAAACAAAAATTACTGGCTTTTGGTCTGTTACTTCCTGCTTTTCCTGATTTAGCTTACAAAAACCTCGAGCTCTGTGTTGATCGGTAAGACAAATTTTTTGTTTTTTTTTTAATATTTTTTTTTTTAAATTATTCCCACCCCATTTATGGTTCATCTGCTTCTGTTTCTGAGATGGATGAGAGAAGAATCACTACACAAATGGGTACACCACTATTCACTGCAGCTTTTCCATTTCCTATTTTTTGTAGTGTAAAGATGAGAACTTGAAACAAAAATGACAAGGATATGGTGGTTTTCATTTTTGGGTATTTTTTGTTTTTTTTTTTGAAGTGATGGATATTAATTACTGCTATTAATATTATTATGATGATGATGATGATGATTATTATTACGAGTACTTCTATTCCTGTTATGGTGTTATTGCTTTTAACTGTTATTTCCTTTTGGGATAGAGTCTTTCTGAAAGCCTTCATAATGTGAGGCTGGACTTTTGGCTTAGCCGATATAGAAAAGATGCTTTTTTTTTTTTTTTTAAATAAATAATAATAATAAAAAAAGTTTATCAGTGGCTTCGTTGTCTTCTTCTTTTCTTCCTCTCTCATCATTTTTTTTTTTTTTTGGGAGAGTGGAAGTTTGGGAAAAAATGCTTCTTGTTTTCTCATGCAAAAGCTTGTGCTTTTTGAGGGTAAAGGGGACCAAAGCTTTTCAATGTACTAGCAAAGTCCCAAGAAAAAGACCCTCCTTGTAGATTGGCTTCCATGAGGGCTTAAACTTCTCTGAAATGTTGAAAATTGGATCAGAGATTCAGAATAGATTCCTTCTTCTCCTTCCTTCCGTAGATATAGAACATAAAAAATGATGCTTTGTGGGGTATAGGATATAGATTGATTGGTGTCTGGCATTTATGATTTCAAGGGTAGGTTGTTGGCCTTTATTTTTGTTAACAAAAACTAAGTCTGAAACTGTGGTGGAGTGTTGGAAGTTCTGATATGTCAAGAAGTAATCATTTGTTGGGTTGTTGTTGTTGTGGGGTCTCATTGAATGACCGACTCTTGTCATTGCTGTGATCAATATGAATTACTGGAATCTGAAGGTTTCCTATATTAAAAGGGAAGTTTTGGTGGTAAGTACAAGCTTGTTGGAAGAGTTAAAAGAGTTAAACATATCACATCCATAGTGGAAATCCCTTACATGCATAGGTGATGTAATTGGTAAACATATCACATCAATAGGGATTTGTACCAATTTTTTTTTATTGCTTACCGTGATGTTCAAGGTCCCGGTTTCGACTCGGCCTCTCGCAAAAAGAGGGGGTAAGGCTTGACTCAATTCCCTTCCCCAGACACTCACGCGTGGGTATTGAACTGGGTCGGCCCTTTTGCTATGAGTGAATAAATTATGAAGTGCCTTTGCAAATGTTTATGGAGTTTAGATTGGGAGGATAATAGTAGAGCTAACCCTGGGCAGGAACTTAACTATAGTGACACAGATTGATTGGGTGGGAAGTTAGTGCACACTTAAAATTTAGCAGGGTAATAGATAAATGAGTCACTGCATGATTAATGGTGGGGACAGCTTGAGAAATGTTGCAAAACTAAATGCAGCCACCTATCTGACTGTGAAGTCATGGATGGTATTTGCAGAACACTGAGGAGTACATGGATTTGTTGGGTTTCTGTAATTAGCTTCTTTGTTTGTGTAACTGTAAACAAGATAAGAATTCTACTAGGAGCACCTTAGGTTGGGAATTTGCCTGTGGTAAAACTAATATGTACTTGCAATGTACTAACTAGTTGCTATTTGCTAAGTTTTTGTTCTGCTGTCAGGGTATTTTCCTTGGCTGTTTCGGTTTTCGGTTCGCTTTTGCATTGGTTTTAGCAGGACATACAACCAATCTAAGGCCAGAAACAATTGATTTAATGTTGTCTTTGAAAGATTAATCAAAATTTGCCCTTAGAAATTAGCAGTTCATAGATTCTTTATAATTTGAGGCTGTTTCTCAATTTCTAGATTCTTAATATGCAATTTTTTTTATGATTGCTGTGCTGCATTTATACAGGTATTCCAGTTTCTGTTATTTCTTTGACTTGTTTAATCTTTCTAAAAGGATTTTGTATGATTTTTCTTTACTTGTGGAGAAACTAAAGCAGTAGCAATTTCATTTGAATTTGTAGTTTGCAGATCACAGTGACCATTTGTATATGAATTTCTGAGGTCTTGTCATGGAGTGGAATGCAAAATCTCTCGGGCAATGTGACTGGGATCACTTATATTTCTTCAATACAAAATCAACAGAAAATTCCAGGATAAGTCCAACTGATTGGATTGGTGAAGCTGATCGAGAAATCAATGTTGGGCTGTTCTATCCATCAGCCGGAAGCGGTTGTTCTGGGTCTGAACTGATACATGCTTCTTCATCAAGGAGCTCAAAATCAGCTTCCAACAATTCATCATCAAATGGAGATAGCAAGACATCTATGTTAACTCTGGAAGGTTCTCAAGATGATTCTACTGGTAAGAAAGAATTGTCCAAAGGAGAACCAGTTGAAACTTCTCCAGCACTAGAGCCGTCTTCTGTCTCTGGTGAACCATTGCTCACTCTAAAGCTTGGTAAACGATTGTACTTTGAGGATGCTTGTGCAGGAAGTGATTCCAAGAAACCATCTTCTGAAAAGAAATGTAAATCCAGTAGTCAGAACTTATGCCAGGTTGAAGGCTGTGGCATTGACCTCTCATCTGCTAAAGATTATCATCGGAAACACAGAGTTTGTGAAAGTCATTCCAAATTCCCTAAAGTGGTTATAGCTGGTTTTGAACGTCGATTTTGCCAGCAATGTAGCAGGTAAATCTTAAGAAACTTCTGATTGTTCGGATGGAATTCAGTAACAATGATATTTTTCAGGCACATTATTATTATGAATAAAGATGAGTCAATCAGATTGAGGTTGCTGTCTTTATGGCTCATGTTGAATAAATTGATTAAAATTTTTCACTTGAATTATGAAATTGAAGGTTCCATGCTCTGTCAGAGTTTGATGATAAAAAAGAAGCTGCAGACGACGTCTTTCAGATCACAATGCAAGGCGCCGCAAACCTCAGCCTGAAGCAGTCCGGTTAAATCCATCAATCTTGTCTTCGTCACACTATGGTATAACTCTTGAAAAATCCATTAGCTTTATCCTGCTTATTGACATAATTTTGCGGTTTTCTTCAATTTTGTGTTGCATAGTAGATATTTTGAAAGAATTATAAGAATGAAACTCCTGATAAAAATATAGACAAATTGAAGAACAAAAAGTGGTGATTCTGAGTAAAATAATGTGTTGATTTTGTGCAATAATCTGGCCCAATTTTCCTTCATGGTAATTATTTTATAAGAAATTCCTTTTTAATAGTTTTCCCATTTTTTCAGAATCATAAATGGTCCTAACTGGCAACAGTTACTTGTTTTGCTGTTCACATAATCACATGTGCCGAGGGTTTGCAGTTTATTTCAATTTCTGCTTGAAAACTTGTGACATATGAATAAAGGAAATTTTGGTGTCCTCTTGGATGCAAAAAATAGCCTTTTAATTACTGTATTAATGACTTGCTTGATCGATTCAATATTGATGATCTATGCGGAGATATATATTTCTTATAACCTGTTTCTTGGTAAAAGGCATAGACACAAAAAAGTGCCTTAGTCTTAGGAAGCTGGATAGCACACAGTTGAAGCAAGGCATGTGCTATGTTAATATGTCGATATGAAATACAGTTAATAAAACACAACTTTGAATAAAACAATAACAAAGTTTGAATATTTTAGAGTTGAGTGTTGTGGTCTTTTCAGACTGACTGTTTGGATCCTCTTTTTTTTAAGTTAGAAGCTACTTATAAGTATAAGTTAGGCCAAATAAATTTTGGGAAAAACTCTTATCATGAAAAACTCTTTTTTTTTATAATGAAGAAAAAAGTTGAAAGCTATAAGCTCCTAGGATGAGCTTTTTTTTAAGCTCTTATCTACTTTTCTTGAATTGTGTGTTTTTTTAAAAAATGAAGAGTTATAAAGATGGAAAGAGAGACAATTTTCTAGAAATATGTGTATTTAAGTCACTTTTAAGCTAAAACTTTTATGTAATTACCAAACAACTTTTAGTTTTTATTTTTAAGCTCTTCTTTTTGGCTTTAGCTTATAAGTTTCTAGCTTAAAAAAGAGAGTATGAGTGTTGACAGTTCAAGAGCATGACTTACTACATGTATCAGTAAGAGATTCCTAAATAAACCAGGTTTAATAAAACACAACTTTGAATATTTTTTCCCATGTCAAAATTCAAACGAAACAATAACAAAGTTTAGTTGTTCACTAATTTACTATGTAGGTCGTAGTTTATTGAAATTCATTTTTAAATTTTTTTTAGACAGATCATTCTTCTACTCTAGAAATACATTATTACTTACAAAACCAAGCAGGAACATCCAACCAGTCAATCAAGCGACATTATTTGTACGCTTTTTTCATGAACTGACACTGAAGTATTGAATGTTCTGATATGTGATACCATTATGGAACTAAAAATTCATGCCATGATGATAGAGTATTACAATAACCATCTATCAAATTTGTGTTTATTCTGCAGATGGGAGACAAATAATGAGCCCATTCTCATTTTCAAGGACTGCTACAAATTTAACCTGGCAAGACACACACCGCAGCAAGCTCCCCCAGACAAAAGATTTTCTCATGAAGCCTGCAAAAGCCTTCAATAAGATACCAACTATGCTTTCTGATGATTCCAGTGGTCTTCTTACATCCAAAAGCTTTCCAACCAAGAGTATTTTTCCAGGTTGTTCACCGCTTTCTTAATAATTGAGCCTTATGATTTCTCATTAAATTTAGATAGTTCATTTATCACTTGAACATTCGTTTTGACCATATTAATTCCTAACACCCATCACAGAATATCTATTTTTTGTCACTTATTTTGGTTTTAAAATTTTTCTCTAAAGAATTTTGGAGGGTCATACTTAAAAGTTCAGTTGTATAAATCTTTGTACAAGAAAGTAGCAACTCATGTTTGGGGAAGGAAATGCAAGGTTGTCAGGTTCATATGTTTAATTACAATTCTGGATGTTGATTCCAAGACACTGATAGTTAGTGATTTTAAGTTATATCATGAAGGCATGAAAGGTAATAAGAATATGTAGAAATGTGAAATCTTCCTGAAAGATTAGCTCAACAATCCTCCTAATTATTTTAAGAGGAAAGACATAAGCTGATAAGCAAGGGTATAGTCTATTCAATACTTTTGGAATCATTGTGTTATGGTTTTTTTGTTCTTAAAACTGTTTTGTAAAATAGTTATGGAAACAGTTGTTTTCTATATTTTTTTCTTTTTTGAAAGTTAAAAACCAAAACAGAAAACAAAAACAACTGATACACATGTTCTCTAAAGTTGATTTTAAAAACAAAAAGACAATTATAGTTTTCAAAACATTTTTTACAAAACAGGTCTTACCAAATGAGTTTTTTTGACTTAAAACTAAAAAACTATTTTCCAAAACAGAAATCAAATCAAAACATTTTTTACAAAACAGGTCTTGCCCGCGACTTTAGTTTTTTTGGTCTGAAAACTAAAAAACTGTTTTCCAGAAATCAAATAAAGTTTCAATTTTCTACTTTTCTCTTTATGTAATTAGTAGGATTGTTAAACTGATGTCTTTTACGATGATTTTAACATTTGTCAACCAGAATGATTGGGTTTAATACTGATTAAGGCTTAACCTATTTGGTGAGAAAACAATCATTATTCACTTGATAAAATACATGTTGCAGGAATAGAAGATCCTATTACCTCGTCTGATCCAAGTGCTGCACAAGATGTTAACCGTGCTCTCTCTCTTCTGTCAACCAATTCATGGGGTGCATATGAGACTAAGTCCCTTCCCTAGAACACTCCTTTCGGACCACTCAGTCAATGACACAGCGCTTAGCTTTTCCATCATCAGAATATTGGCGGCTGATCAACAACCAGTCAATTCCAGCATGTCCATCTCATACTCTGATTGTGATAATACCAATCGCTTTCAAGACTTTCAGCTGTTTAGCACA
>JAVKPL010010726.1:0-46270 GCA_032173675.1 Gastrolobium villosum
TATTTAGTGTTCCATTTTCCCAAATAAGAAAAATTTTATGACAATTTTATCCTTATTATTTTACTTATTTCCTTCCATGTCCTAATTTTTTTGCACTTTTGGTAAAAGGTGCACTGCACCCGGTCTATATTAACTTTTCTCCTGATGTTGGGCTTTACCTATAACGGCTCGAGCTAGCCTGCAAACTTGAAAATGTTATAATTAACTATTGTAATTATTGTTTCTTTTCTTTAAATTTACTTAAATATTATTTTAAAGAAAAATAAATAAATTTTAAATTTTTTAATTAAAATAAATTTAATATTTTTATTTCAAATCAATTAAATAAATTGTTTAAAATTAATATTTTTAAACTTTACTTATATAAATAAGTAAAGGAAATATTGATAAAATAATTAGCACATAGCCCATAAGGCCATAACCCGTAGATGGCCCGGCTGGGATAACAATTTGTCAATCCAAACCATATTCGGTTAATATGAATCTGACAGTATTTAAACTAACTTGTAACAGGTTAGTCAAAATGGATTGGGCTTGCCCAATTTAACACCAGTAGTTCCAATAGAGGTATATTGCAACCCCAAACAAATTATACCTGCAATTAAGTATGACAATTTTTGCTTACAAACAAAAAAGTATGACAATTTTTAATATGACCGTTGACACGATACAAACAGACACAAAAAAATTATGTTTGGATCAATTCATTTTCAAATTTGTGTTGTGTTTCGTTTTGGGTTAGCGAAAATTGACCCAAAAAATTTCGTATTGTGTCGCGTCGTAAACAGGTTATTGGTGTTATATCGCATCGTGCTAACCCGCATAATAAGTGATATATTATGAGTTTGTAAGTTATTCGTGTCGTGTCTTATAAACCTGCAAAATAAGCAGGTTGTGTTTGTATTAAAGGTTTAAACCGATTCAAATTCGTAAAATATCTGTATCGATTTCATGTCGTGTCGACTTGAATTGCCATCTCTACGACTATTATATAAATCAATTGGTTCTTTATTCAATTGATGGCTGTCGAATTGAATAGATTGAATTGAATTTATAAAATATGATATTATATATATAATAAGGGAAAAATATTTGTCTTATTTTTTTTGGTAATCAAATATTTATCTTTTTAAATGATGGTTGTTTTAATAAAAACTAGTATTTTAATTTTAAATATAAAATAAAAAATACAAACTTTTCCCCATAAATTTTTATGATGTATTTTTTTTATTTAAAAGGACACAATTATTTATCCTTTAAAAAGACAAAACCAAACCCATATAATAATTCAACATTATGAAAAACAATTGACTTTGACGTATTGGTAATTGTCACTTATCTATCAGGAAGTTTGAGTTTCGATCATTCCATATCAATTGAAAAATTCATTTTTTTTATAAATCAGATATTCTTCACGAGATGCAATGTTATTTGGAGTGGGTTCAAAATTTAAGCTTTAAATCCCTACCGAAGATATTATTAGAGAAGATTGAACATATGTTTTTATTCTTATCTGCTCAACTCCCTTAGTCCCGTATACCAATTGAGTTACCATCATTTAATGAAAAATTCATTTTTAAATTCGGTTTAGAATTAGTTCATCTATTTCATTTTCATACCAATTCCCAAACATTACCGATTAGATCGAACCGATCGGTTGTCAGATTTTTTGCGGAAGCAATCTGATCCGATTTTAATGACACTGGTTTGAATTTCCAAGTTAACGTTGAAAAAAAAAACTTTACCAAACTAATACCCTTCGTATAAGATTTGTGCATAATTTCTTATAGGAAAAAAATGTTTGACCAATGACATAATTTATATCATTTCATTCTCACGGAAGAGATAGGATCCACATTTTTTTTTGTATCCACTCTGTCTACTCATTTATCTATCTCTTTCTCTCACTTAAAACGACACAACTTTACCTCGTTTTAAAAGACACTCACTTTTTCCTTTCTTATACTATAAAATATAATATCAAATGATCAAGAAACTAAGTAGGTGAGGTGAGAGTATGTGTTCGATCTTTCTCAATATTGTCTTTTTCGGAATCGAATTGGATAATTCCAAAGTGATGAACCATATATATATATATATATATATATATATATATATATATATATATATATATATATATATATGAAAAAACATCTATCCTTTTAAAGGATATAAGTTTATATCCTTTTAGATCCTAACCGTTGATTTCCGTCCATCAAGAGTTATAATTTATTTAATTAAAATTATTAATTAATTAATAATAAATTTGGTCCATTTAGTTTGACCCAATAGATTATTACCGTTGATGGACGGAAAATCAACGGTTATGATCTAAAAGGATATAAATTTATCTCCTTTAAAATGATAGATGTTATTCCCATATATATATATATGGGCAGGATATTCTTACACCAGTGTAAGACTTAGAAGTCTTACACTCAATCTTGACCATTGATCCACTTGTATCCAGTGGCTCACATTACTAAAAAATTTGAGCCCTTAGATATAAGTAGGATCAACGGACAAGATTGATAGTGTAACTTACACTGTTGTAAAATGATCCTGACCTATATATATGTATATATATATATATATATATATATATTGGGTAAAATCATTTCTACAGTCGTTTTACGTACAACAACGACAGGTGTATGATTATAATTCCTCATATTTAATGTTTTCATCCTATGTATGGTTATGATTCTCTGCATTTAATGCTTTCAAGTATATATATGATAAGTATTTGATTGCTGCACGTACAGCAAATGTAGAAATGTAAATCTATATATATATATATATATATATATATATATATATATATATGAGCTTATCATTTCTCAAGCTGCCGGAGATAAAGTTATCTCCGGCTATTAAATCATAATCGTACAAAGATGGATCAATGGTGATAAAGGAACAGAGAGAAGACGGGAATCATAATCATTCAAAGGTGAATCAATAAATATAAGGAAATAAATAATCAAAACGACGTAGTTTTGGGTGGCCGGAGATGAATTTATTCTCAAGCAGCTTGAGAAATTAAAAATTTGAATTATATTATATATATATATATATATATATATATATATATATATATATATATATATATAGGAATAACATCTATCATTTTAAAGGATATAAGCTTGTATAATTTTAGATCCTAACCGTTGATTTCCGTCCATCAACGGTTAGGATCTAATATATGATATAAATTTATATCCTTTAAAAGGATAGATGTTTTTCATATATATATATATATATATATATATATATATATATATATATATATATATATATATATATGGGGGAAGTATCCACTTACCACCAAAAAAGTTTATAACTCTTACAACCAATTTAATCACCGTTGATTTCCGTCAATCTAACGGTTAAAATTTATTGGGAATTAATAAATGTGACACAATAAATGTTATTAATTTTCAATAAATTATAACCGTTAGATTGGCGAAAATCAACGGTTAGAATTTGATGTCAAATTTCAAAGTTTGACACCGGTGTCAATGGATCCTATATGTAACACCCACTCTTGTATGCATCCAAGAGGGTTGTTTGCTAAATCGTATTAGAGTTGCAGCGGTATGGAACTCTTTAATTGTAAAACTTTATCAAATATTATTTAATTTGAAACTTAAAAAAAAGTCCAGATTTGATTCTTATAAAAACCATTTGGAAAAAAATGAAATCATTACCAATCATAGGAAATTTCAATTATAAAACCCTTTGCTGAATTTTCTATACTTTTCAGAAAACCTTGCTGTCTTATAAAATCCGTATAAACTCGAATTCAGATGCGAAAAAAAATATTCCAAGCTTCTGAAAAACTAGACATCCGGGGCATCGCATACATATAAATTATGCACGATTCGGAGGTGAATAGCCCCACGGAACGGGACACGTAAAACGCTTGTGAATCCTGTCCGTTTTCTGGAAAACAGGCTGTATGGCGAAGCTTACAAAAATTCGTACAGATTTCGTATAAAAATGAAACCTGCACAGTTTGAAAGTACATTCCCGGGGCTTCGCGTGCATATAAAATAATAGTAAATCGGAGTTCGTTTGCCCCTTGAAACATGACACGTAAAGTGATTGTAAAACTGGTAAAAATTCAGCACTTAGTTAAACGTTCAAAATTCTCTTCGCAAAACGTTTTTCTGATTTTTTTTCCAAAACAGCCGCTGTTTATAAAAGTTCAAGGTAAAATAGAGATGATAAAGTCTACAGTCATCCAAGAGTACCAAAATATTAAGCATTACAGTCATCCAATCAATCAAACAGTAACAGTGAAAGTCCATGCATCAGCAAGCAACAGCAAACATCACTCCTTCAAATGCTTTTACGTCCTCCTGCCATTTAGGAAAATAGCAGCCCCAAAGGGGTGAGAATAATCCCAGTAGTGTGGCAACAAAACCAATAATATAACAGTATTAACTAGGCACAAAATCATAAACAGTCACTTCAACATATCCTTGTTCCTTTTCCTTTTTCCTTTTCATCATATATATATTGCGTATATAACGCCTTTCCTTTTGCGCTTTTAGCACCGTCGTGCGCGCACTTCACAGTGGACATCAAATACATGGCACCTGAGCTCGGTGGATTCCAACTGTGGGCCTATGCGGACTGATGCCAAGTGTCCCATACCCTGGTACCTTAGGGATGCCTATATGATGCTTGCTCAAACACATGGTCCTGTACATAACTATTCTAAAATGCAAGGCTTATATGATCTTGGTACATGCATGCCATGCTATGCTTTCACACACAAAGCGTAAAAATAAATGCGGTATGATGCAAGGTGCATGCTTATATACTTGTCATATACGTTATGCTGCCACATAACAACTTTACCTCATAATCATATAGCCATCACGGCACATTCTTGGCAGTTTTCTTTCATCATAAGGAACATAATACTTTTACGGAGTATGGAGCATCATGTCACAACTTTATACCAGTAGTCAATAGTCACATTAGGTAATATCGCCTGACACTTACCTCGTGTCCATGCAATAAGCAACAGCACCAAAGTTCAGCTCACTCTATAGGAGCTACGTGCACCTAAATATATAAATATATATATATGTGACAAGTCAGAATAGGTTCCATATTAATCCAAGTCATTTCCATGATTCCCATTCTTGTATTTTATTTGATTTAGCAAGCATTCAAGGTTAATAGTTCACTGCATAACTTTTTATTCCAACCATTGCTAACAAACAAAAATCTTCAAGGCTGCATACTTATAAACCAATTCGGTCCTGCCCACTAAATTGAGTGCCACACATTTAACAATCTAAATAACCAAGTTAATAACCAAGTTAACAATTTAAAGACCACCCATGATGCATACCACCCACAGACAGCAATTAATTTCCCAAAGTCTCACACATTATAGCAACATGACTAGAGTGGTGTTTACATAATTCATTCTACTAAAGGTTAACCATTAAGAGTTTTCCAGGTCCCCAACACACACACACAGCCTCGGTTATAAGGGCTTAAAATATTCCCTTTACCCAAAATCCTACTCACATCAATTATTAACATATTAACATATCATCTTCGGTTTTCCTACCAACTAATTTTCTGACTTCTTACCTACTTTCTCATTTAACTACTCATATCTACATGGTTTAAGTAGATACCACACAGCCTGCCTCCTCTATACAAATTATCTTTCACTAGCTATCAATGACAAAATCCTAGGTTCCCACCTTTCCTCACCTAATCCGTTTGCATCTCAACAAGGAAGCATAAAGATTTATGTTCACAAGGCAACTTTTGACTTTAAGGTGCACTAGAAGAAATAAGGACAAGGTGTCCACTAACTTCCTTTCGAGGGACAAGGTGCAGGTGCATGAGTGCATAATTTTTTCCAAGTCTTGCGTGGCTGAGCAGCAATAATTAAGGGGACAAAACTGATTGTCTACCACAGCTAAGCAGACCGACAAGGTGGAAAGAAAAGCCAAACAAAAACCAGAACTTATACAACATGGATACAGCCACAAACCAATCAAGGAAGAAGAGAAGAATACAAGAGCTTTGAGCTTACCTTCTTGTCTACACACTCAGAATTCCAACCGAGCAAAAAGGGACAGCCATAAGTTTTGCTCTTCACTCCTAGACAGCGCACAAGGGAGCAGAAAATGATGTTGGGTTTGGTCCCAAGCTCTTCAAGATAAGTCTTTGACCGAACATAGGATGAGAGAAAGGAATGTAAGCTTGTTTTCTAAAACTACTTGCTAGCTGCCACAAGGTCGAATCAGAGTAGGGAAAAAAATATGCTTAAGTGTCTTGCTATGTTCTTAAGGGTTTGAAGGTTTGAAAGGAATAGAGAGATGAGTTTCAATATCTTGTTCTTCTTCTTATGGTTACTTATAGCCAAGGGAGGTGAAAAGGAGAGATGAGGTTAGGTGTCTTATGCCCTGCATAAGAGTTCGAGGCTGAGAACTAAGGAGAATGACTAGAGTTTCCTTAAGGTCCCTCCTAAGACTGCTCACGGTCAAAGAAGGATAAGAGTGTGTTTGGAGTAGTTGGTTTCTCTCAATGATGTCCATAGTTCAGGGGAAAAGGAGGAATACCACTTCTGACTTGTCTTCTCAATCAATCACTCACGACTAAGGGAATGAGGGGAGGAGTTAGTTTGGTTAGGCAAGTTGAAATCTGAGTCTATAATGACTATACACTCTGCACAAGGGAAAGTAAGAGAAAGGAAACTTGGAAGACTTAATAAAAGCATAACACAAGTCAGAAAGTTGGCTTGAGTCTCCTCTCTTTGGAGCGCGCAAAGAGAAGAATGTGGAGGGTTTTCTGCTCCAATCAAGAGGCATGCATACCGACCACAAATGCCTCTAGGATGCGTGTAAAATATTGCTGAACTAAGTCATCAAAAGTGACAAACATCAGCCCTTTCTTTCTGCCCAAGGCAGCGCATGCTACAAGGGAAGTGATGGCTGAATTGGTTGACAAGCAAAGACGTGATCTGAGGGCTGCAAAGATATCAGAATTCAGTGCATGTGTAACATCCCCTAAAAGTTAGGAACTTATATAACTTATCATCAATAATATAGAAGCATGACTTTTCTTACTTATACATGTATACATACTTAGTGTGAACTTAAATTAAACTAAGGACAACTAAATCTAGGTACAATTATATGTGGGTTATATAAGTTACTTATGTAGAGTGTGAAACACTGAGCTTTGAAGGGTAGGATTGATTCGATTTATAACATATACATAGGTTACATTTACTAAGTTGTAGTTTTGGGCTAGGAATTTGTGGGGCTTGTATATGAGAAAAATTAGTGAGTCAATTGGAGAATTAGTTTTGGACCACTTTCTTTGCTAGTGCCACGGCCCAAAACCTTGTAGAAGGGACTAGTTTCAGCCCAAATGAACCCTCCCATCCTCTACCCATGCGCATGGAACAATTTGGCAGCTTGTAGCAATAGTCAAACCCTCACTTGCATGCTTGACACCTAACCCTCAAGACTACCTGCATGTACGACACATGCCATCCCCTTCTTTTGTTGTCCGCCACTTGTGTTCCATTCTCTCTACATGTTTGCCACTTGCCTCCACTCTCTTGCTTGTCCGCCACACGTACAGCACCTTTGAACACTTGGAAATTTCCCCTTGCATGCGTCACATGCATCCCATCTCCCTTACATATTCGCCACATGCATTCCATTTCCCTGCATACTCGCCACTTGCTCATCCTCACCTCTTGCATGTACGCCACTTTGCCACAAGGAGGACACTTGGAAGATCTCTTCCATGCACCGGCCAAGGACTCCCTGGTGATCCTCCCTCGAGCATGCACGCCTAATGAATTCCTTTGCCTCTGCATGCGTCGGCCTTGAAGTCCTCCCTTCCCTTAGACTGCAAAGCTGATTCTTATGTTTCAATTCTTGTTAACAAAAGCTTCCAGACGCTCCATGCAGCCTATGGAAGGAGAACTTTCGGTTTGCATGTGTTGTTGTTGGCCAAGCCTTCCACGCCTCCCTTACTTCCCTCGCGACTTGTGTGCACCTTGGGAGTAATGTAGCAGATTCTGGTCTTGACCTTCAGCACACAACTCAGCCCTATTTCTTCCCTCCATCCTCTTAAATCGCAAGCTAGTAGCATTGAACTCAAAGCAAAGATTGTACCTCATCAACTTTGGTCCAACTAAACCTTACCTTGCCCTCCTGCTCTAGACCGTAAGTCTCTCCTAGAAGAACACTAAGAACCAGCTCACGTTTCTTCTTCTCATCACAAGGGTGAGAGTCCAGAAGGAGAGGAACTCAGCATCTAATTTTCTTCTCTCTCCTAGTTTGACCGAGAATTCAACAGCAAGGAAGTGTAGTGAAGTGTTATGCCCCTATCTTCTTGTTCTGCCACCCCTCCCTGAGATTTGTTGAGGAACTCTTTTTTTTGCTTGTGGATTCAGCATAAGCTAGACATCCTCCTTACTTGGTTCGGCCAGGGACCCGTCTTTAGGACCGCATTCAAGTCCTCATCTTCTCATTCTCCTTTCCTTAGTCGGATGAACCACAAACAGCGAGGAGGTGAAGTATCTTCACTGATTCCTTGTTATTTCTTCGTACATATATGTCTCTTCATACTCAATCCTTCATCCCTTCTTCCTTTACATCCTTGTCTCCTCATACTCATTTCGGTTTTTGAAAGGAGTTCCGTTTGCATGCAGCGGAAAGATTGGATCTTTGGGAGTAGGAGTGTGTTGCATGTAGCTGAAATCGTGAACCTTGGACAGTAGGGGTGTGAGGAATTGGAACCAAAAATCGGTGACAAACTCCTTGGTTATGTGGCAAGCTATTTGTGTACAAGCAAGGAGGTACCAGCGAAAATCAATCCCTTTTATTTTCCTCCTCTGTTTCGCTTTGCTTAATTGATTTAAGAAGTTAGTTTTCTGCCTTTTTCTTCCTTGTTGTTCAGCCTCCAGACCCTTGCCTATTGATGCATGTAAACCTTAAGAATGAATTTTAGGAGCTTGAAATATAGCTCCCTTAATGTTGATAGACCGGTCCCTGGGTCATGAAATTTGGTTAAGACTTGCTTGTGTTAAAATAGTATGTACAGCTTGCTTATGACTGTGTTCACTTAACCGTAAGCCTCATGGGAAATGTTATGCAAATAAATTGATTTTGTGCACGTAGTTTCTGGCCAAAAACCGAATTGGAATGTATAGGCTACCTTAGGACTTCGTTACTTGTTAGAAATTGATAGTGTTTTGTTAAAGGAAATTTATAAGAACCTAGTAATAATGTAAATTGAACCTGTGTGCATAAGGAATTGTGGGTTTTGACAGTTGTATAAATGAATATTGGAAGCACTTGTTTAGGGCTAAGAACCAAACCCACATGTATGGAAAATTCTGGTTACGTCACTTGCTATCTATAGGTGAAACAAACTTTAAGTTGGAAAAAATTAAAGTAGTGTAAAAATCATGAAATCCTTTTGGAATCAAGCTTTGTATATGTTTTAGCCTTGTGGGCTGCATGCTGTATGCATCTTTGCGCACTCCAAACCGTGTAGGCAGTGTCATGTAAATGATTAGTTAGTAGTACCTGGTTGTTTTCCTAAACCTAATAGGTAATGTATTTACATGATAAATTAGTGGCCTCTTGTGGATGGTCATAAAAATCTGGGTACATGTATAAGGAATTTAAAGTCACGATACCTAATTAATTATGGGAGAAAAATTAAAGCAATCAAGTAAGGAGTTAATTTAGTATATGAAGCTTGGTATTTTAGTTAAAACTATTTGGCAGCGTGGAAAGCACATTTGATGTATAGTAAATAATAAAATGCAGTTTTGAATTGGTAATTGATTAATTAGGTGCAAGGAATCCTACCCTCGGGAAACACTATGTGATGTATATGGTGCCATGGAATAAATTCTGATTGGATATGTATATATATCTAGTTGTTTAGGTGCACAAGATCCTAGCTCATTGGACTGCTTGATTGATATTTGGCTGTCTGATTGGTGATGTTATGATAAAAGAATGTTAAAGACTTGAGGTAAGTGTCAGGCGATATTACCTAATGTGACTATTGACTACTGGTATAAAATTGTGACATGATGCTCCATATTCCGTAAAAGTATTATGTTCCTTATGATGAAAGGAAACTGCCAAAAATGTGCCGTGATGGCTATATGATTATGAGGTAAAGACGTTATGTGGCAGCATAACGCATATGAAAAGTATATGTGCCGTGATGGCTATATGAAAGGTATATAAGCATGCACCTTACATCATACCGCATTTTTACGCTTGTGTGTGAAAGCATAGCATGACATGCATGTATCAAGATCATATAGGCCTTGTTTTAGAATAGTTATGTACAGGACCATGTGTTTGAGCAAGCATCATATAGGCATCCCCAAGGTACCGGGGTATGGGACACTTGGCATCAGTCCGCATAGGCCCACAGTTGGAATCCACATGGAGCTCAGGTGCCAAGGTATATTTGATTCCACTGTGAAGTGCGCGCACGACGGTGCTAAAAGCGCAAAGGAAAGGCGTTATATACGCAATATATATGATATGATGAAAAGGAAAGGCGTTATATGCGCTATATATATGAATATGATGAAAAGGAAAAAGGAAAAGGAACAAGGATATGTTGAAGTGACTGTTTATGATTTTGTGCCTAGTTAATACTGTTATATTATTGGTTTTGTTGCCACACTACTGGGATTATTCTCACCCCTTTGGGGCTGCTATTTTCATAAAATGGCAGGAAAAAGGAAAGCACACTTGAAGACGTGAGTATATGGATGCATGCTATTGATTAATACTGATTGGACTTTGGCTGTTGCTGCGTGATTGCTGGATGACTGTATATTCTTGTATATTTCGAGAACTTGGGTGATGGTTGAAATTATTACTTTAACTCTGTTTAGTCTTTTACGAACAGCGGCTGTTTGGAAAAACGTTTTGTGAAAAGAATTTTTGAACGTTTTATTAAGTGCTGAATTTTAACAGTTTTACCGGTACTTTACGGGTCATGTTCATGGGGCAAACGAACTCCGATTTACCATTATTTTATATGCACGCGAAGCCCCAGGAATGTACTTTCAAACTGTGCAGGTTTCATTTTGATACGAAACCTGTACGAACTTCAGTGAGCTTCGCCATACAGCCTGTTTCCAGAAAACGGACAGGATTCACAAGCGTTTTACGTGTCCTGTTCCGTGGTGCTATTCACCTCCGAATCGCGCATAATTTATATGTACGCGATGCCCCGGATGTCTAGTTTTTCAGAAGCTTGGAATATTTTTTATCGCATCTGAATTCGATTTTATACAGATTTTATAAGAGAGCAAGGTTTTCTGAAAAGTATAGAAAATTCAGCAAAGGGTTTTAACAATGAAATTTTCTATGTTCGATAAACGATTGCATCTTTCTCAAATTCTTTTTATGAGGATCAAATCTGGACTTGTTTCAAGTCTCCAATGTAAATGTTATTTGATACAGTTTTCAATTAATTGAGTTCTTTACCGCTGCCACTCTAATACGATTTAGCAAACAACCCTCTTGGATGCATACAAGAGTGGGTGTTACAGCATGCATGATCTGTGTGGGGCTGCAAAAGTCAGAATCAGAGGATGATTGATCTGTGTGGCTGCAAAGTGTCTGCAAAATATCAGGATTTGCCATGCCCTATGCGCACAAGGGCTGGAGGGGTTTGATGGTGATAGATGAGGGTGGCTTTGGTCAAACATGCAGCAACTTTTTCCTTTCACATGCTGCAAGGAGGCAGCGCTTTGTACAAGAGTGCAAGCAACAAAAGTTCCCTCTTCCCAATGCACCATGCGCATGAAGAGATAAGGAGTCATGTGAAGGAAGAGCCTAGGGTGGATACATATGAAAGGAAACACACTCAAGGGTCCCACGGTTGATGCAAAGTGGCGGTCATGATGTGTAAGTACAAGCTGAGTTTTATTTGGACATTAAACACACAATGTAGGAACTGTGTACAGCCAAAAAACGCAAGAAGGAAGGGTTAAGATGAAGGGAATTTTGGGTTGCTTAAAGTCATGGGTTCTTAGGCCCAAGTCCAAAATAGAAAATGGGTTCAAGACATAGGTCCAATTGTTTTCTTATTTAGGAATTAATCCAAACCTTCATTATTTTTATGTACCTCTAATTATTTACTAAGGGTTTACTCCTTACTTAAAATTAATGGCATACTTTTAAATGAGTACTCCTATAATTCTAAATAACAGAATGCTCCCTATTAATTTATTCCTATAACTAAAATTTCACATGCATAAAATAGGTACTTGTCTTCCATGGTAATACCAATAAATCCCTAAATTAAATTTTAATTCCATTCTAGAGCAACATATAGATATATAATCCGCATATACATATTCTACCCCATTCCTCATTGCAATTTTAATAGGTTCGTAAATAGACGGGATGTTACACTCTCCCCAACTTGTTTTGAAGTTTGTCCCCAAACTTCACCTTACTATTCCAAAAACTGCCAAAGTCTAACGCTTATCACCATTACACCACACCATACAGTTCAATGCATTTAGACAGCCATTTATAAAATTCATAAGACACCTCAAGACTTATACTTTACCTGATCATTGAATAATATAGGTGGAACACAATTTTGGGAAGGATAATAAAATCATGTTACAAACTATTCCCTAAGTTCTGCTTAAGCATTAACAAATGAGGCAACACTCCAGTAGAACGAAATGAACAAAAATCTTACTAGACTAATAACTCCAGCTAAAAATACTAGAACTCAAGGTTTTAGTGCCCAAATAAAAGTCAACTAACAAATCCATTTGCAAAACACTTTTCATTTAATGACTTAAATAAAAAAAATTTAGTGTGGCATACATGAACAGAATTTATTTACCCGATTGCAACACATGAAGTAAAACATTTTCACATAAGGTGCAATCAACAAATCGGTGGCCCAAACCAAAAGTTCCTATGAGTTCAGTGAAAATGCAGTACTGTTATCTCCTATTAACTGCATAACTATATAGCCAACTAACTAAGACCTCCCGTTTTTAAAGATTTCATCTTTGTAATACGTATGCTACAATTTCTTAAGAGTGTCCTCACCTCCTACCTGTTTCTTATCAATAATAAGAGTCCAGTTCACACCTAAGCTTTATATTCAGATTTCTACATTAGTCATCTCACCTAGGAATATTATAGACAGAATCCTAATTTTTTTTTTTTTAATCCTTTAGAAAATTAGACCAAAACAGACCAAACTTTCATAAATCAGGTTCACAGTAATTACACTCAGAATTCCTAGTTAAATTTAAATCTGACATTCAAGGGATAGATAGTATTTCATGGAATTAGACCTAATGCATGAACAACACCGTATTCAAATTTTTCTCAAACAAATGATTAATAACACCTATACATGCAACAACATATATATATATCAGAAGAAAACCTTTCAAAAATAATAATGATATTTCACGATGTCTTTTAAACAATTTCAAAATGAATATCAAACTTTTAAGCATGGAATTCACATCAGCATACTCAAGTCACAGATTGAATATTATATCAATTAAACAGCAGCTAGACAAAACCAGTTTACTCACTTAAATTCGAACTATGCAAATATAACATGAGAGTATCTAGTTAGTACTGACTCTAGTGGCACATAAAAATAATCAACAGTTCCCAATAAATGAGGACAAAAGTAAAAGTGATTCATATGAGAATTTGCATGCTTATGTACCTAATGCGTCAAGACATGATGGCTACAATCAATGGAACTTCAAGGCATGGGAAGCACTTCGGTATACATTGGGACGTATATGAGGTTTGGGTTATATGCAAGTGTATGAAATACTCATATGTTGTAAGTTTGGACATAATTAATAAAACTCATTTAAAATGGTTAAAATATCATGCATAGTATGTGATATGAAACATGCATTGGTTAGCACCTTCAATTAATTAGGCCCCAAGGTTTAGTTTGAATTCGTAAGTTCAGACAATATTTTGCATGTAGAAAAATTCACCTTGAGGACAGTAAATTCAAGTAAAGGCAAACATTCTTCTGCGGAACAAGTTTAGTCATATTAAGAGGGTTCTAACAACATGGTAAGACATGCTTTGTAAAATCTCTTGAAAGTGTTTTGTATAGTGAATAAAATCGAAAATGCAGTAACAGTTTAAAACATAACGTTTGACAATCTTAAAACAGAATTTGAAATACTTGGAGGCATATTCATACAAAATTTAAATTACCCAAAACCAACTAAAGATTTATAAAAGAACAGACTGATACTACAAAGTCCTCAACATGCATGACACAATATTATTTATTGTAAGGTTCTATAATAGGCAATCTCATCTTGTATAACAGCCACAAACTCGTTACATAAAACAAGTACTTAACATCTAAATCATTTAACTTCTACCACAAAAGTCAAGACCTCGTTCCTTATGTTATAGAGAAGTACTACTAAAATTCCTTGCACATGTTAGACATAAAATCTTGGATTGGGAAACTATAAGACTTTGCGATACCAAAAAAGTTTTCGTACTTAATTAATTTCACAAGGACTCACTAAACTGAAATAAGGTTAAGTTGATCAAAATTTCCACACTATACCTTTATTTCTTTAATTTAAAATACCAATCTAACAAAACATGAAACATGCCAACACTTTATGAGCTAACATGATAACTAACTGATGTGCATCATGAAAATTATGTATGTTTAATTCATGGGAGTTTAATACAAGGAAGGACTAAAGATTCTTACACAAAAATCAAAATCATTTTTTTTTCGCAGTCAAAACAACTCACATTTACATAATATCATTCTGTACATAATTTGCCTCACAACATTCATGAAAGAAACATATATATATATATATATATATATATATATGTGTGTGTGTGTGTAACATCCCGTTTAATTAGTAGTCTATTTAATTGTCAAACAGGAATATGGTAGAGTACTTGTCTTCGGATTATACAAATTTTTGCTTTAGGATGAAGTTAAATTAAATTAGGGAATTATTGATATTACCTTGGAAGGTGAGTACCTATTTTATGCTTGAGACATTCTAGTTATGAGTATAGGAATAATTTAATGATAACATATAGAAAACATTATATGAGTACTCATTAAAAGTATGTGATTAATTTTATTGCAAGGAATAAACTCTTAGTTATAATTTATTGGGCTAGTGCATAAGTTGGGAAAGCCTTGAACATTATGTTGAACCCATTTTTTTTCCCTTTGGGCCACGGCCGAAACGTAAAAGGGTGAATCTCACTTTAACATTAAAATATCTCCACACTTAGCCATCGGTTATCATAAGAGAGAAGCAACCTGCATGTATTTTTATTGGCTGAAAATGTCTCCCTTATCCAATTCATTTCGGCTGGTGCATGGACACCAAGTGTCAAAGAAAAATCTCTCCTTCTATTGTGCATGTCCGCCACCTGCATCTCGTGGGACACTTGGTCCCCACCCTCCTTGTGTTCGGCCAAGCTTCCTCTTTCCCTATAAGACTGCATTTCTCCTTGTGTCAAAGAAAGACAACTCCTGCGCATTGTCCTCCAAGCACCTCAAGGGGAGTATAACCCACTGCCACTTCTGTTGTCCTTCATGACCGTAGGCACCTTGAGAAGAGCCTAAGAATTTGCATCTTCTACTCTTCCACTTATTTCCCTAAGCCGTGAGTCTTCCTAAGGCAAGTCTCATAAACCGTAAACCATATCCTCCTTCCCTTTCCCTGCATGTCCGCCACATTATTCCCCTTTTTCCCTTGCATGTGCCACACTTGCCCCATTTATCTTGTTGCATGGAAGACACTTGCAATCCCCCCTTGAGCATGCACGCCTAATGGATTCTTCTGTCTCTGCATGCGTCGGTCCTCCCTCCCCTTGGACTGCAAAGCTGGTTTTCTTTATGTTTCAAATCTCGTTAACAAAAGTTCCAGCTGCTCCATGCAGCCTTTGGAAGGAGAGCTTTCGGTTTGCATGTGTTGTTGTTGGCCAAGCCTCTTACGCCCTCCCTTACTTCCCTCGCGACTTGTGTGCACATTGGGAGTGATGTAACAGATTCTGGGCATGGCCTTCAGCACACAACTCAGCTCCATTTCTTCCCTTTCACCTTCTTAAGTCGCAAGCTAGTAGCATAGAACACAAAGCAAAGTTGTGCCTCAGCATCCTTGGTCCGAACCAAACCTCACCTTGCCATCCTCTGCATGCAGATTGGAACCAAACCCAACTTTGTTTTTCTGCCTTCTTCGAGCACTGTCCATCTCAGTCTAGGAGGAAAGTGATGGGAGTGCTCCTTGCTTGGTTGTGGTCCTAGGTGCGCATGTGAACCTATAAGTTGAGCTTCAAACTTCCTTTCCACTCCACACTGTTTCGGCCGACACATAAGTCATAGGGAACAAAATCTATTTTTGACAATCCTTTCTCTCCTCTCTTAGCTAGGCGTGAGCTCCATGAGCAAGGAGCCAAGAGAACTCAGCATCCTATTCTTCCTTTTTCCAGCAGTAGCGACCATCTTTACTGAGCTATGAAGTGGATTCCCTGAGAGTAAATAAACCGTCTGGCATGTGGCTGAGTTCGTGGTTTTGGGAATAGAAAAGAGCATGAGCCTTGGCACTTACGTGGGAACTATCTTCTAGGCTTGTTTGTGAACCATAGCTTATTTGGAAAGAGGTATGTGAACCTAAAACTTAGACCCTCAACCGTTACTTTGTTGCATTGGAATAACTCTCCTTTGAGTCTCGTGAGTCTGTTTTGTGTGAGGTATCTTGACTTGCATGTGTCTAAATTAAAATGTCCAGCATGTAATTGGTTCTTTTAGCGCACCCTTAGGCCAGTAGGAGGGAGTGTGTCATGAAACAAATGAAGAACACCTAGCTGCTGCCTAAAACCGATTCTGGACCCCTTTTTGTGTCTTCCGCTTTAACTGAATTAAAATGAATTTGCAACATGTGAAGGGTACTCTTAGCACACTTTAGACTTCGTAGGATTGGACATGTAATTAATTTGATCATGGACACCTAGTACAGCCTAGCCGAACCTGAGTGCTTGAGGGGACTTGTAAACTTCGTTTTTAACAAATTAAGGTATGAACTATCAACCAAAATTTTTATCTATTCTTGGAACTTTGAGAACCGAGCAAATTACAAGAATTGGAGAACATTTTATTTTGACCACTTATTTCCTGGATTCTGTCTTTTTAGAACAGCCTCAGATTTTATATTCATTAGACCAAAACTGAATTTGTAAGCATGAGTATAGCTCTTTGTTCTATTGTAAAGCTGATTCCTTGGACTTAGAAAAATGATTAAAATTGTATGTGCTTAGGACTTAGGGGCAGTATGTTGAAGTTTGATTTTATTTATATTTTTTATCGCCCTCTTGGTCATGTGAAAATTGTTATATAAGTGAATAATTCTAGGTACATAGTAGTGGGTAGAAAATCGATTATGTTATGTTGAAATTTCTCACTGTATTGGTTGTTAAATCATTATGAAATCAGAATTTTGTTTAGAGTAAAATAGCATATCTAACCGAAGGGCTATACATGGCAGAACCTAGGATTTTGTTTCTATGACAAGTTAGAAATGGCATGAAGTCAGGGAATTTATTATTCATGAGAACCTTGAGCAAACCGATTATGTATCTGAGTTGGGGGCATAGAATTATTGTGCATCATAGGAATCAAAGCTTGAAACTTTGCTTTGGTTGTGCTTGTTTAGGTGTGCATCAACCTTAGAGTGTGGACTGAATTCTGTTGCTGCATGATTAATTACTTGGACACACAGGTAAGTGTCAGGCGATATTACCTAATATGACTATTGACTACTGGTATAAAGTTGTGACATGATGCTCCATACTCCGTAAAAGTAATATGTTCCTTATTATGAAAGAAAACTGCCAAAAATGTGCCGTGATGGCTATAGAAATGCGCCGTGATGGATATATGATTATGAGGTAAAGTTGTTATGTGGCAGCATAACGTATATGACAAGTATATGTGCCGTGATGGCTATATGAAAGGTATATAAGCATGCACCTTACATCATACCGCATTTTTGTACGTTTTGTGTGTGAAAGCATAGCATGGCATGCATGTACCAACACTACAATAAAAATGTTATTTAGCCACATTTAAAAATGTGACAAACATTGATAAAAAATGTGGCTAATTAACTTTACCACATTTTAATTTAATGTGGCTAATAGTGGTGTTGCAATAATTTAACCACATTTTTTTATTCACCTTGCCACATTTTGACAGAATGTGGTAGCCTTTTTTTAGCCACATTTATTGTTAATTAAGCCACTTTATAAATGTGGTTAAACTGTATAATTTGCCACAATAAGAAAAATGTAGTTATTTATGTCTGAAATATTTTTTAGCCACATTTATCATGAATGTGGTTAAATATATGGAATTTTTTTAATTAAAAATATTTCAAATTTAATAAAATTACATCAATAAAAAAAATAATATTAAACATAGCTCGTGCAAAATAGTAAACACGGTAAAACGTGAACCAAACTCCAAATTGTATATACAATTTTGGACATATAAGTTTTTTTATTGATATCATTGAAGAATTTATACAAGACATCAAGTTTCAAATTATAAAAGAAAACAGGACAATGTTAAGTCACATTATGATGGACGGTACTAGAACACAATTGCATTAGGGTCTCCATATGAAAACATGGAAAGAAAAAAATCAAAAGAAAAACTTATTCACCATCCAATCCATGCCAGAAATAGATTCCGGCCCAACTCTTGTCATTCTTTTGCAAAAAATTGAACATAAATGTGTACATGATCACGGTAGGCCCTGCCACTCCCAAAATCAGCAAAGGTTGATCGCCAATGATTGAGTGTATAATGCCAAATATAGAAGTGGATAACAAGGTTTGAACAGCCATTAGAGCACCATCTGCAAGTGCAAACAATAGGCATATGTTATAAAGCTCTGCAAGTGCAAACATAGGAACAAATTAAATTTACAATTTTATTAAAAAAAAATACTATCAATATTGAAACAAGATTCCATGATAGATATACTTGGTATGTAAAATTGATTATAAATCTCACATATATAGTTAGTCTCTTGATATTTACATAAAATTTTCATCTCAATATTGATGAATTTAACTTTAACTATGTTTAGAATATATAGCTTAAAAAGTTTAACAAATACTTGATTTTATTAAGGGCTTTTTAACTATATTTTGACACAAGAATACACGTTCATGTATATCATTGTCCACCATATGTAGATAACCCGTGGATTCATGAAAGTGTAAACTTAAGTTGGCAATTATATCTTTTTAGCATTGCTTTCATAGCTTTACGGAGCGTTTTCTTGAAAAAGGGTATCCACTCCCAAGGAATCCCTTCTATCACAAGAAAGATATCCATGATGAGTTTATAAAATGACAAATTTTTATTTACAGGAAAAAAACACTATAGTTTGTGCATTAGATTTTGTATGTCTGGCTAGCTTATTTGGAAGGCAAACAGATTTTCTTGAACAAACTTCTATTCATGAAGTCAGGAATGTTTTATTTGTTGATGACAAATATTTCAATGTGCCCTATATACATGCTTTTTGAAGTTTGTTCCTAGAAAAATAGTTTCAGGTTGAATTTTGTATCTTGTGCTATAGCATTGTTTACTAAATACAACATGGGGCTACCTCCGAACTAACCTCAAATTCTATGTCGAATTCAAAAAATAACAAATGGGAAAGAGCAAATTTTCTCACCGAAGCCCAGCAACAAAAATCATATCTTTCAACGTAAATTCAAGCTTAAGTTCAAAAGAAGATGAAATAGGCATGAACAAAATCACAACTTTAATGCAAATTCAAGCTTAAGTTCAAAAGAAGATGAAATGGGCATGTGCAAAATCATAACTTTAACGAATATATACATGCAGTTACAAGATATATGATAAACTCTATAGCAAATGAAATAAGTAAAAACAGGGAAAATGTCTGAATCATTTGATTCAAGTCACCAAAGATCTTCGAACAAATAGGTCAAATTCTAGTATTTGTATTGCATAAGATGAGCAGAAAAAGAAAGACTCTTATATACACAGATACCAAAAAGAAAGACATAAAATTACCTTTCAGTACACTTGGTTGATTGCCTCTACCAAACTGGCTTGGCTGTCTAATAATGGACCTCCTCTTTCGCAACAAAGGCTTAGTGATAAGTGGAGCTCTCTTTGATTGATAAACCTAACATAATTAACAAAACCATGTCATCAGATAATGGGTACGCAGGGTAGTACTGAAGTTACAACAACGTCCCCACCCTAACATGATTTATCATACACAACTAAGATTGAGGAGAGAAGAAAGGAAGAACAAGGTTAAAAGCTATATAGATGCGATCAAGGTAAACAATCCCCATTTAAGAGAAGATATCTCTAAAAGAAAAACATGCCCAGACTGTTCCAAAGAAGGGAGTCCAGTATTAAGAGAATGAGAAGCAATGACAGAGAGGAGTGAACACATCTCACGTGTGAGATCCCTCAGGAGCTTTTCCTCTATCACTTCCACTTTCAAGTCTGATCCACTAAGAATGCCACGAACATCTGGAACCTTTGCTCTACCATCTTGTAGAAGATTTGACCATGAAAAACTGAGAGCTTGTTGAACATGGACAAATAATGGGTGAAGAAGCTTTTCCTACCAACTCTACCACTGATCCACTTATCCAAGGGTTGTAAAATCTTATACCAACTTCAAGGATGTGACTAGAATGTGCTGGTAAATTTAAAAGAACAAATCTAATAACATTAACATTGGGTTTATAAGAAAGATAAAAAACTTCTCTCTCTTGTAACAAAGAGAGCAAACAAATTCAGGAAATGAAAGAGAGGCACACATTGCAAACCTTGAGAGCATTGACTAGCTCCACTCATTCCTCTTCGTTCAGAGCTGCACAAAAAAGATCAAAATTCAATAGAAATTGCATCAAAATCAGAAGAAGAAAAAAATTAATAAAAGGGAATGATGGAGAAAATAAAAGTTTTGATAGGGAAAACATGCAGACCAGCAGTGAGATCGGTCATGTTGATGGTTTTCAGGTCGTTGCTCATTGTGATATGAGATGAGAAAAAGGTGTGAGAGGCATAAAGCAACAACAAAAAGTGCCAAAGCCCAAGAGATAGATAAAAACCAGATAGTGACAGCGAGTGAAAGAATGAGGATTTGGCTCTCTCCTTTAAAATAAAAGTTTTCCCCTCCTTTTTCTTTATTTAACCTTTGATTTTGTGAATCCATATTTAGATTAGAATTAAAATTTCTCAGACAATGCAATTGCACATAATAAGCTGTAGGTCTCATCATGGTTGCCAAGAAAACAAGTGGTTTCTAATATTTTTGTTATCATGTGAAGGATACGGCAATTTCATGCGTGCGTTGCTTTATTGTGGGATTGTGGAACCCTTGTTGCACGGAGACTATCCCATTTTCATGAAGGCTAATGCAGGTGAAAGAATTCTAGCATTCACAAATCTTGAATCCAAACAAGTTAAGGGTTCATATGAATTTATAGGTGTCATTCACTATAACTCTAGACTACACAGCATCTATTTATATTATAATTATCTATGGTGTAGTGTAGATGTAGCAAGCCGACCATAAAAAAAAACTATATTTATGAGATGAATCCTTACATTTGGCTATTATGCACAGAAAATTTAGAAGGTGAGTATAATTTACAGAATAAAGGTATTAGAAAATTCAAGCCTTTTCACCAACTGGATAGGTGAAGGCTTTCTGCACATCTGCATCCTCTGCCATAATTGGAAAGGAAACAATAATTGAATTATTTGTATATCAGTAAATTAGAATCCAAACCAATTAAATTAGAATAATTGAATTGTTGAATTAAATTTAGATTTAACACATACTTCTAAAAGATTTGTTGTTACAAGCTTTGATACATATGGTTCCAGCAACGCAAGTAGGTCAACAGATCTTGTTAATTCAATCCAACAGTCCCAATGCAAGAAGGATAAGGATACAGTAGAGGTAAAAATTATGGTACGCCCCATCCATGTAGAGGTAAAAACTCAGAGTACTTTATATACAGAGGAGAAAGAAAGTTAAACGGAGGACAAAGAGAGGTCAGGAAAAAATTGTTACAGACTACCAAGAAGGAACCATAAATACATTGAAAAGATTGAGGCTCAGGTGTTGAAAAACTCATCTTCATTTACTTTCAACTTTGATTGAAAAGATTTAGTAAAAGGCATAGAGATTAGCATTTCTGATACACTCACTCACCACCAGATCTCAAAAAACACACGAGGATAAGTAATCAAAAAATGTAAACCAAAGTAGTGATACACTTAACTCCAGATCTAGATCAATCCTGCATCATCATAAAATGATAATAAAAAAACTTTAAAACAAAATCCCACATTATTTAATGATATGTATAGCATGAGAATTGAGATAATCTCTGTACAATAAACAGGTAGTAAGGTAAGCAATGCAATTTCCTTCATTATAATATTCCTTTAAAACAAAAGACCATGTACACTTTATAGATTATTCCATGTTACCTTTAAAAGGACCATCAACAAATCACTTGCCGTTAACTAAATAAAAAAATTGGTAAGAGATGAGATATGTAGTTTTACACAGTACACTAAATTAGAAGAGGACGGAATTTAATAAGCTAAAGTGAACCCAATTGCAGTACTTTGCGAATCTCATAACTCAATCCTGCAATCTAAAATTTATAAAATTAATAAATAAAAAAACAAAGATGAGAACTTCTGGTAGTGATTTGACAAAAGTTTTACAGATGTTCATAAATTGAAAGAAAAAAAAATGTAATCAAAATCTAATGAGAACCTTAAATCACAGACATAATGGCAAAACATATAAAGGGGCATGCATATGCATAAGAGACATTATATGTCCCTAGCATTGCTACGACATGCTAATAACAGCTATGAGCACACCAAAGAACTACAAGCATAAAGTTTTTCCATCCTTGATACTTCCAATTTCCAAAACCTCCAAAGTAAATCAATAAGAACTGCTCTAGACTCAAATAACATAATATTAAACGACTTATAGCAAACAAAACCAGCACTAATACAATGTAAAAACAAGTGGGCAGCTGTTTCTGAAACAGAACCACACAAAACACAAACAGACAGCTTTCTTTGGTCCATGAAGCTGTAGCATATCATTTGTATTAATCTTACTAAGAATCATGTCCAAACAAAAGACTCGACCATTCAGGGAGATTTGGATTTCTGAAAAAGCTTAGCAAGAAAGACACTTCATTTGAAAACTCGAAAGAAAGACTTACATGAACACAAATCAGTAGAAATAAAGGACCAAACCTTGCCCCAATTGGAGAGGATATATGGGAAGTATCAAACAAGCACAGAAGAGATTGGAAGTCACAGGACCTCTATAACAGGAATGTTTATAAATTATCTAAATTGTGCCAAATATTAAAGTTTTCATAAATTTTATACCTAACAACACTGATTAAAGTTATTAAAGTGACAACATGTAGTGTTGTCATCTTAAACATGCGTTAGAGGTAGAAACAACAGTGTCAATTAATTACAACTTAAAATTTATTCTGAAAACCTAGAATTTTAAAAATCGAGATAAAGATAACACCAAAACCAAGAATAGCATAGTGGTATCCCAATACTCATGGCAAATATCGAATTTTTCATCCCAAAAAAATAAAATAACACCCATGAAGAACAACATGATAGCTTATTTCTCTCCATGTTGTACTTCAACAAAGATGTTCTCATCTCAAGTAAAAAAATTCTACAATAGAGAATAAAATGTCAATCTGGTATCTATTTTTCTTCATGTTAAAAAAATTCCCTTAACCAATTCCTCAAACCATAGCGTCCTCACTTGAATTCCTCCTCTTAATCTGATCCACAGAAAAACTGGGATAAGAAATTACAATTTCATTATATTATTATTATTATTATTATTATTATTATTATTATTATTATTTCGGTTGAAAGAACTCGAGCTTCACATACTGATCCTTCCAGAGATTGAGGCATTCAATCAAAATTAACGAGAATGTGAATCAAAGAGAAATTTTATTCATTCATCGAATCGAAGAAAAGAGACAAAAAAATGATGAAAAACAAAGAAGAGATTCTACCATCGTCGTAACGAAGCTAAGGAGGCGACGGAGGCGGAGAGAGGAACTCGTCCGGTGGTGCCTCCGTGTCGGAATTCAGAATGAGGTTTTTCCGCAGCTCAATTCAGAATGAGTATAATGCATCAAAAGCCATCATTGTCAACGAAGATGAAAAGAGAATAGACACCAAACTGATTAGAATAAAATGGGGAAAAAGTTTAATCCAACCTATTAAATAAAAAGCTTTGGAGAAAACGATGCAGAAAGTTCCATTTATAATAGAAGTGATAAATCTTACCCTAAGGATCGGAATTGAGAAACAAAGGAACTGGGAATCAGTAACGAAACAGGATAGTTGCCTCATACCGCGAACGAAAAATACATCTAGGGTTAAGCTCAGAAAGGATGAAGTTATTTTGAGATGAGAAAAACGTCTTTTTAGGATTAAGTGAAAATAAAATAATTAAGAGTAATTTTGCTACATTTGTAAAATAATGTAGTAAATTGAGGGTACTTTTGTATTTTCACCATCATTCTAATAAATGTGGTAAAATGAATGTCGCTGCAGGCCGCTATTTTTGTAGTGAAAAAAAATTCAAACTGAGGAAAAGCCGAAGCTAGATGGTTGACAGTGATGTATTGGTGAGGACAAGGTTGTTTTTGTCTTAAAATTGCAAAATATATTTAATTGTTATAAATTTATAGTTGAAGGGGTCTAATTATTTGAATTGAAATTGTAGGGAGGCTTTTTGAAAATCCACTCAAGTTAAAGGTGGTTTTATATAATTTAGCCAATTTTTTAAAAGGTACCAAAATTATCCTTTTTTTTTATAACACAAAATTACCCTTAATAAAAAAAATAAAAACATAATTTCCTCACACCAACGCAGTTTTAAACAAACTCACATAAGCAAGACATGATGTAGATCAATGATTGAATTCTCCTTCTACTCTCAATGACACAGAAAATAAAGAAATAACATCTTTTGCATGTTTGCTTGGTAATATCATAAAGGAAAAACAAGGCATATATGAAGCACAAAACGTAAAGCATTTACCGCAACAAATTTCCATAAAGAATATAATTGATAACTTTAAGTTCGAGATTATCTCTTTCTTGGAAAAGATCTTTTGGGAAAAGTTTTACTAAATGGATACCATCCACTATTTCATATAGAATTATGGGTCGAACCAAAACAAAAGATTTTTTCTTGGTTGTTGTGATCTATTGGACATAGATCGAATTTCTAATTTTTGTTGCTTCTTTAGAAGAAAAAAAAACTTTTTTTTTTTTACTGTTCCAGGTGGTATCAAGACGGCAATGTGACGGTATATCTTATCCATCTCCCAGGAAAAATAAACATCTTCATATAAGATTTTTAATTCCACCCCGCTTTTATGAGACTCATTACAAAGCTAATCAAAAGTCTCATAGCACCACTAATTAACTACTCATAACACCACAATTAATCACACATAATGTCATAATGTTAGCCATTAAGTCCCTAATAAACACTAACTTAATGACTCATTATATTACCCAAAACTAACCCATTATAATATCGTTAAGACTCTAACACAAACTTAAAAGACCATTAAATTTTCTAAGGAACAAAAATAAAGAGACTCTAACACAATCATATTATAAAAAAGAATATTGCAGAATCTCTCATTGTGGTCCGGGACCACCATTCTTTTGGTGGTCCTTTAGTGTAAGTGAAAGGATAAAAGTGAAAAGGTAAAAAAATAACAGGGGTAAAAAGGAAAAGAAAAAAATGATGTTTTGAGAGAGAGCATCGAATTTTTGGATGGTCCTGGACAAAAAATATTTCCATCATATAGGTGCTTTCTCCCGAAAAAAAAAAATTTAACACCTACACCTAACTCTAACCCGACTGCCTACATACTACGGTCTATACCATCTATTTGAATTTATCAGAATCAAAATGGAACAGTATATGGCAACGCATATATTTCAACCTCGGGTAAGTATTGAGCACGAGGCCACAGTGATGGGCTTGGGCTTGAATAACGCATATGTTTCGCCTTTTTAGAAACGGGCGTTTCATTTTGCAGTTCCGATTTGAGGAGCCAGTCCTCATCCATTGACTTGAATCCATCACACGCAAGCGGAGGAGGAACCCAATTCTGAAATAGAGAGTTATAAACCGATAACGTTCTCGAAATTTCATCTTCAATTATATTTGTCTTCGGGCCAGCTCCATCGAGTGAACGCTGTAATTCTTCACAATGCCTAGAATAAGAATCTCCCGGGCACTGGTCTCTCTCAGCATTTGTTACACATCGTAACTGATGATAGCTTCCATTAGCAACTTGAGCGAAGGGATCTACAGTTCCAACAATTTTGGAAGTAGATCCCAACCGATCTTCTAGTTTGGATTCTTCAGGTTCTATATGTTTTCTCATTGAAAATCGGTTTTTTGCCAAAGCTCCTGTACAAACAACAGTCCAAAGTAGGGTGTAAACATGGGTGACCAGGAACAACAATAAAATAAAATAATCAGTTTCTTTTCTTCCTCACCATTATCATGACTACATGGCGAGGTGCTCCTTTTCCTCTTGCAGCTATTCTGGGTACTGTCAGAGGAGTAAGGTCCCACCGTAGCAACTGGATTGCCATGTTCCTCTGAAATATCACTCCTATCTAGTTCAATGAGCGTGAACTCTGTTCCATCACTAATGAGCTTGAACTCTATGAATGTTCCTTCCGTAACTTTCTTCCTCTCTTTCCTTTTCGCCTTTTTTTCCCTCGTTTTATCTTTCTTCCTCTCTTTCCTGGCCTTCTCATTCTCCCTTTGGAGCTTTATATCACCAGAACAACATTTTCAAATAGAAGATAGGAAAAACAAAAGAAGCAAACAAGCTATACAAGCATGCTTTTGGTTTAGCCCAATTAAAATTTATGCATTCACATCTTCTGCCATTCATAAACATTAGTTTCATCAATTGTAAGAAATATCGACCCCTTGAAAATCTATGACAATATTCATAAAAAGGTTGAAAGAAACTTTATTGAAAATATAAATATCTATCTTTTTCTGAAAACAAAGTATCATATGATCCCAAATTAATTTTTTTTTATGGATAGTGAAAAAAGGAGCCAAATAAAACATTGAAAGAAAGATGGCGTTTCAAACTTTTCTTTTCACAGAAATTATGAAAAATAAAAGCCCATCAAACATTTTATTAATTTAAAAAAACTTAGCGTCATCTTGAAAAGAATTGTATTTTCAGATTCTTGAATCAAGAATATCAAGAATCAATTTCAAAAACAAGGTTTATGCCCGTTCACCGTAGCAAATTAGTTTCTAGTAGGATACAAATACAAATAAGAGCCAGTTCAATCGTTCATCAAGACAGTGGTTACTCATAATGGGACAGGGTCGACGCAGAAACAGAGGCCTTCAATTTATTTACAGATTTCAACACATATAGTTGATCACAAACGGAAAAACGAAACCGCTGAACGAACCTTAATCGATTCGATCAAGGCCTCACCGCATGACCCGTTCCTCACATAACTTGGAGGAGGGAAAGGAAGGCATCGAGACATCTTCGATTATCACAAAAAAAAACCGTCTGGTATTCCTTAAAATCTCCAAAATCGATCGAAAGTAAGAGCGAATCTGATGACTCACTGGATTTCAAGAACTCTGAGCCACAGATTCAAAAAACAAGAAAACCTAGAGTTAGGGTTTCTCAGGCAACTTTTACCCTCAAATCTGAATCCCAAAAATAATCGAGCAGCGGGTTTATTAGGCATATGATTGTATTTATAGCCGTATTACCCTCACGGCCTCACCGACCTTTTTCCACTTTTATTTTCTTATGGGCCCAACCCAACCATAAAAAAAGTAGCGACCACATTTATTTATTTTTTTATTCGTACAACTGTATAATTAAAATAAAATAATTTATGTTAAAATAAGTATTCATGAATTTATTAAATAGTAAGTTAAGTTAAAATCAAATGAGATTTGCGTAAATTTGTAAACACAATAAGTTCATTCCATAAAAAAGATTGTGCATATTTTTAACGCCACCATTCTATTTCATTCTTAACTCATTTTATCTGAAAATATTTGTGCATATTTTTGTGTAATTTAACTTTCTTGTTCAAAACTTTATCTAAAAATAATTATACATGTATTTTTTAAAATAAATAAATATTTTAGTGAATTATTTTTATATTTTATTTGAATTTAAAAATATTCTTGTAATTTATTAGAATATATGAAAAATATATTACAATGGTCTAATTGCATGTTTGAATATTTTAAAGTATTTTTCATGATCTCTTCTAAATAGTTTTCTTATTTTTTTATATATCTTATGATTTCTTTTAATAAATAATTTGAAGTCTGATATTAATATAAATAGATATTGATATTTTATAACTTGAATTTCATATTATCCTGTTTTTATTTTCTTTTTTTATTTCTTTCATATCTAAATTCATATAATTTTATCTTCTAAGAAAAAAGTTGTAACACCCACTCTTGTATGCATCCAAGAGGGTTGTTTGCTAAATCGTATTAGAGTTGCAGCGGTAAAGAACTCAATTAATTTAAAACTTTATCAAATAACATTTAAATTGGAGACTTGAAAAAAATCCAGGTTTGATCCTCATAAAAATAATTTGAGAAAGATGAGGTCGTCTATCGAACATAGAAAATTTCATTGATAAAACCCTTTGCTGAATTTTCTACGCTTTTCAGAAAACCTTGCTGTCTTATAAAATCTGTATAAAATCGAATTTAGATGCGATAAAAAATATTCCAAGCTCTTGTAAAACTAGACATCCGGGGCATCGCGTACATATAAATTATGCGCGATTCGGAGGTGAATAGCCCCACGGAACAGGACACGTAAAACGCTTGTGAATCCTGTCCGTTTTCTGGAAACAGGCTGTAAGGCGAAGCTCACTGAAGTTCGTACAGGTTTCGTATAAAAATGAAACCTGCACAGTTTGAAAGTACATTCCCGGGGCTTCGCGTGCATATAAAATAATAGTAAATCGGAGTTCGTTTGCCCCTTGAAACATGACCCGTAAAGTACCGGCAAAACTGTTAAAATTCAGCACTTAATAAAACATTCAAAAATTCTTTTCACAAAACATTTTCCAAACCGCCGCTGTTCATAAAAGACTAAACAGAGTTAAAGTAATAATTTCAATAATCATCCAAGTTCTCGAAGTGTACAAGAATATACAGTCATCCAGCAATCACGCAGCAACAGTCAAAGTCCAATCAATATTAATCAACAGCATGCATCTATGTACTCACGTCTTCAAGTGTGCTTTCCCTTTTTCCTGCCATTTTATGAAAATAGCAGCCCCAAAGGGGTGAGAATAATCCCAGTAGTGTGGCAACAAAACCAATAACATAACAGTATTGAACTAGGCACAAAATCATAAACAGTCACTTCAACATATCCTTGTTCCTTTTCCTTTTTCCTTTTCATCATATTCATATATATTGCGTTTATAACGCCTTTCCTTTTCATCATATTCATATATTGCGTATATAACGCCTTTCCTTTGCGCTTTTAGCACCGTCGTGCGCGCACTTCACAGTGGAATCAAATATACCTTGGCACCTGAGCTCCATGTGGATTCCAACTGTGGGCCTATGCGGACTGATGCCAAGTGTCCCATACCCCGGTACCTTGGGGATGCCTATATGATGCTTGCTCAAACACATGGTCCTGTACATAACTATTCTAAAAAGCAAGTCCTATATGCTCTTGGTACATGCATGCCATGCTATGCTTTCACACACAAAACGTACAAAAATGCGGTATGATGTAAGGTGCATGCTTATATACCTTTCATATAGCCATCACGGCACATATACTTTTCATATGCGTTATGCTGCCACATAACGTCTTTACCTCATAATCATATAGCCATCACGGCACATTTTTTGGCAGTTTCCTTTCATCATAAGGAACATAATACTTTTACGGAATATGGAGCATCATGTCACAATTTTATACCAGTAGTCAATAGTCACATTAGGTAATATCGCCTGACACTTACCTCAAGTCTTTAACATTCTTTTATCAAAACATCACCAATCAGACATCCAAATATCAATCAAGCAATCCAATGAGCTAGGATCTTGTGCACCTAATCAAACAGATATATATACATATCCAATCAGAATTTATTTCATGGCACCAAATACATTACATAGAGTTTCCCGAGGTTAGGGGTCTTTGCACCTAACTAATCAATTACCAATTCCAAACTGCATTTTGTTATTTACTAAACATCAATGTACTTTCCACGCTGCCAAATCTTAAAGTTTTAACTAAAATGCCAAGCTACATATACTAAATTAATTCCTTACTTGATTGCTTTAATTTTTCTCCCATTGTTAATTAGGTATCGCAACTTTAAATTCCTTATACATGTACCTTGGTTTTTATGACCATCCACTAGAGGCCACTAATTTATCATGTATATACATTACCTATGCGGTTTAGGGGTCATTAAAGGGGCATAATCCCAGCTGTCTACACATGCTATGGTATATACACAGTTTGGTGCCAACCGGATTTAATGCTTCTAATTGTTTATTATCTTCCTGCCTACCTTTTATCCTAACATTCGTTAACAAGTGACACAACTTCCATAGGAACCTATACAGGCAGGTTCGGTATTAGGCCAGTAACTAGGTGCATAAGATTCATTTATCATCATGACCTTTTATCTCAAGCTCAAGGGTGTGTTATTGGACCTTTACATGATGTCTACAAATCTATAAACACATGCAAGGGTTGACCCATTACTTGCTAACAATTGAAATTTCCCAAGGTTCACAACACAAACAGAATCGCTTCCTTTTTTTTTTTAATACTATTCCCTAAGGCAAATTCTATTTCTTTCTCTTAAACATAAATTAACTACATCACCTAGGCATGATCAATAAAACGTGTAACATGCTGCCCTCTTATATTTTCGCACATGCCTTGCTATATACTTATTTTTCTAACACAATAAAATATCCGTTTAGGTTCACATGCATCAACAGTCAACTGTCTCATGGTTGTGCAGTAAGGGAGAATGATTGACAAAGCAATTATCTCTCTAAGTCACACATATGATAGCCGACAAATGGAGTAGACAAAAGGATCTTGTGGTTCGGTATTTTAGCATTAACAGGATGCTCATTATTTTATTTTTTATTTTTTATTTTTTATACAAACACAACTCTACTAAACCCATGATTGAGCTAAGGAAGACTAATAAGCAGTCTTCACACTTAATTTAACCCCTGAAAAGCTACTAAATTTTCTGCCCAATACAGCGTACAGTTTAGCCTTTAGGAGATTTATTTCTAATTCATAAAATTAATTAACATAGCTTGCATGCACTAAGGTACCAACTAATGTACAGCTGAACAGCAAGGAGAAAAGAGAAGGACATGGTTTCAGATTCCTACCTTGAACATGTTCCTAACCAGCTCCTCAAATTAGTTCATGAGCCCAACCCAAAAGAGGGTAGCACCTTCTCATTCCTACTGTCCAAAGGATTAAACAGAAGACACATAAGTAACAGCCCACGCATCCTCTCAAATGCCGAAATTAGAGAGCAATTAATGTGTGAGTTGCTCACTTGCTCTAGAAGGTGAAGGAAGGTGAGATAGAACTAAAAATGCTGGCCTTTCTTGTTAGGAATCGGATTTGCAGCTGCATGCAGGGGAGTTCCATAGAGCACCGAGGGGAATAATCTGCATACAGTGAATCACCTCATCAAGCCGACGAGAGGACAGGTGAACCAGGAAATAGAGGAATGCATGCACCTCTTTGTTTCTAGGTGCAGGGCCGCACAAAGGAATGGATGAAGAATGGACTCACGTTGAGCTTTCCCTGGGCTGTTGTCATTCAATCGAACCTTGCAGGGAATAAAATGACAGAACATAATCCTTCTAATTTACTCATACTGGCCGAAACAAGAATGATGAAGGAGATAGTTTGAAGTCTGAGTTTTAACTTCTACAAGGGACCACAAAGTTCAATAATCAGCCAAGAGAATAATCACAAAGGGATACACAACATCCCCATCATCCCATGCTCCAAAGGGTCCGATTCAGCTGCAGGCAAAGGCTCATCTCCTTGAAGTTGGGCTTCGGCTGAACAAGAGAGGGGAATGGATGATGAGTTCAAGTGGCAGTCCCATACTTGCTGCACACCGCCGAACCAAAGAGGGAAGAGAAGAAGACTTGAATGGAGGTTCATCTCCTAAGAGTTCTCGGTCTGAAGAAAGGATTACGTGGAAGGAAAAATAGACATGCAGGTTCTAAGGTTTGTAGCTTGGCCGAAAGAGAGGAGCGCAAGAAGTCAGTCCAGGTGATTATGGTTTGCTTTGGATTCTGATTTAATGGAGTAATTATTCATCTTTCAATTGTGTTCCACTTTGAGGGCTCATCGTTGGGTACCACTTAAAGTACCACTTAAGGAGCTGAGCTTGTTTAGGAAATGAAGATGCAACATTCAGCTTTGGTTTCACTACTCACACACGTAGAAGAAGGAGATAAAATGGATAAGATGTTGTCCTTGGACCAATGAGGAGCGTGAGTGCAGATTTTTGGGTGAGATAGCTAATGATTCAAGGTTATAAAAAAAAATTGGGCTGAAGCAAGCCCTCCACTAAAGGCTTTGGGCCGACGGTCAACAAGGATAGGGGGCCCAAAATAAAAATCCAAGGGTTTTCCTAACTCACACTAGTCCACTAAATTATTAATCCCCACATCTCCTATGGGTCAAAGGGCTTTCTATAGGTTACTAATAACTTATTCCAGTACTTTTAACAAAATCTCACATGCATACAATAAATGCTCACTCATAATTATAATTCAATTAATTTTCCTTCTTAAATTAATTATATTCTATACCTAAATTAAATTTGAATTCCAAGCATGCTTTACATTCCTAATTATAATTTACAAAAGTCCTTATTTATGCGGGATGTTACACTCTCCCCACCAAATTTGAAGTTTGTCCCCAAACTCCGTCCTACCACTTCCGCTAACTACTCAAGATGTATGCCAAACACATGCATTCAAGTAAGACATTATATCACATTCAGTTTGATATCTAAAGAAAACCATCAATTAATTCCGAGTGTTACAACGAACTTGTACATAATCTATTACTCAGACAATATAAGACAAACATTTACTTGCAGGTAGAGAATAAAATTTGTCTAGGCTCATTCACAACAAAAAAGTTTATGGTTTCAGTTTAAAAATAACTTCTAATACCACACTGCAACAAAGATCAAATAAAGCTACATATCATCTTACTAGACAAGAACTTCCAGCTATCCGTTACTTTACTACTTATGGTTTTCGTTTCTTTATGTGTGTCAATATCAATAACCTGCCATATTCTTACTGATACACTTGCTATACTTACCACCCTAACAAGATATGTTATTAACTACAGGATAATTCGTTATTATTATGTGTAATTAGTGGAAATTAACAATCCAGTCTACACTGTCCCTTCACAATTAATCACACAACTAAAGTTTTACAATCCCAAATTAGACCATTTTAACACAACTAAATATAGCTGCCCATTACTTACACAGACAGAGGACTAAGTAACTAGGACCTTCAATTACAATTATTTTACCCTTGCAGTTTACATATTACAATTTAAATTTTCGCCAGCTTCCTATTCACTCCTTGCATATGACAAAGATTCAATTCAGTAAACACCTCACAACTAATCTCCTGATTCGACAAACATCACGAGTAGACTTTCACAATTTAATAGTCTACAGAAAATCAAGTGTAATAGGACACATCAGATTCCAATTTTATAATGTAGAAGAGTCTTCATAAATTATGAAATTTCATCACGGACAGAATTCCATTAAAAGATCTCATTTTCTAACAATCTAAGTCCCCCACTATGGAGGTATAAAAATTTTCACGACATCAATTAAGTTAACAGTGCACTATTTGCTACTATCTTGCGGGAACAGATTTACATTAATGAGTACTGCTTTTGTCTAGAGCTTAGGATTTAGGAGACACCCCTAATTAAATTCTAACTTTGAAGTTGGATTAAGGACACGAGTGAGGATACTGAGATTCCAAGGTACTAACTTCTAATTGCCAAGATTACAAGAGATGTTGAGCTAGTTCGTTTATTTTGTAGCTACTGTCTAATATTTTCCTAAAGTCAAATGTAACCAACTCTATCCTTTACGACGTACTCCACAAACTAGGGTACCAATCCATCTGTATACAGCTAATTGATCCTAGCATCCTCTTCGTACATATCACATAAGGTGGTACCTCCCATACAGCTCGTCCAAACACCCATATGAGGAAACTTCCTCGAGCTTTCCGCTGTCCTGGGTACCTCGGATGTAATTGACTCCACAGATCAGAGGATCCATTAACTATGATATGAACCTTCCAATCATTTCACTCATTAAAAATTGAACAGCTACTAATCATAATTCATCAAATAGACCAGGCTTTCATAATTCAAATGCACGAAACCATACTTTAATTCCAGATTTCAACCTAAAATAAAATTCACAAAAATCAATTGCTCAAACAGAACAGTTAACCCAACCAGATTCACAAAAATAAAAAAAATCTCCTGTATCAATTAGATTATAATAGAACATACGCATCCAGATCATAAAACACCTATAATTTCTTGAGCACAACACCTAAACCGATTTTAAGTAAGCATTACTACTATAGAGCTCACATTCTAGACGGTTAAAACAATTTAAGCAATTCATAAACTCCAGGTCTGATATATTACCACAATTCAATTTCGAATACTTCTTTTTAATTGTTATACCCAACAAACTGATACCCAAAGCTAATAACATATTTTCATAATTTCAACCTATCAAACCGATGACTCCTCATTAATTTCTTTCCGGACAAGCCAATACTAAGATAAAGTGTTCATGTATTTAATTTATCAAACAGAGATTACTCACTTCTAATACAAATTAAGCGTCAATTCATTACTACGTCCATTCATATGGTTCTACAAGATTTAGTTTGCCTACTCCGATTATTCAAATCATTCCCTAGATTAGATTCTCACGTAATTTCAAACATATGTACCAAAATCACCAAACAAAACTTTTTCATTAATTGATTCTCGGTGTTTGACAGTTTGATACTACCGTGTTACCGGAGAATGTGTTGGCCAGACCCATTCCCAGTCACAGCTGGAGTATCACCTCATCACACACTGGGAATCGGCAAATTCCATACCTTATTATTTATTCGTCTTTCCGACAGGAATCAATTACAATCTACCATGCATCAGAATTCTCTCTTGAGGAGGTTTCCGTGTCTCTTAATGCTAAGTCTACTTTCGTCATGCCAAGCAACGAGCGGATCCTACTCACCGCATGACATACACGACAGTAGTCTCAAAATTGAGGCACGGTTCCCACTTTAGGACAGAATCACAAACAATCACTTACAACATTATACCATTCAAACAACTCAATTCAACTGCAACACAGTATTATCAGACAACTCAAGTACAATTCAGTGACATCAACCACTCAATTCAAATAATTCAATGCAGTGAATGGACATCACAATCGAGTAGGGCATATACTACAACGGTGTCTAGTGTTCCGCACCTAAACAACATTCAATAACCACAACAGTAAAACAGTTCAATCCAATTTAGCAGGTCGAACTCAATTTCTCAACCATATTACACTTATCACAGCAGGAATCAACCTCTACACATCCAATCACAGTAAGTCAAATTCCTGTAATACAGCCTACACTTCAGAAATTCAAGCAGTAACTTATAAAATTCTCAGGACTCCAAAACTGCTCAAGTAATACATTTCAAACTACTTTAGGTAAACAATTCCACCAAGTGCTTTCAGTATGTCTCAAAATAATTCTAATATTTCAATCAAACTAACTTTCACAATTTATCCGAATAACTCAGCACGTGCCAATCATGATTCAGACAATCCAGTAATTTAATCCTAACAATCAGCAACCAACAAACGGTTCAACAGCTAAATTCAACATCAATGATTAAACAAACATATACAAACAACAACCAATGCAACAATTACACACAAACACCTTGAACCGAACTGCTCTGATACCAATTAGTGTAACACCCACTCTTGTATGCATCCAAGAGGGTTGTTTGCTAAATCGTATTAGAGTTGCAGCGGTAAAGAACTCAATTAATTTAAAACTTTATCAAATAACATTTAAATTGGAGACTTGAAAAAAATCCAGGTTTGATCCTCATAAAAATAATTTGAGAAAGATGAGGTCGTCTATCGAACATAGAAAATTTCATTGATAAAACCCTTTGCTGAATTTTCTACGCTTTTCAGAAAACCTTGCTGTCTTATAAAATCTGTATAAAATCGAATTTAGATGCGATAAAAAATATTCCAAGCTCTTGTAAAACTAGACATCCGGGGCATCGCGTACATATAAATTATGCGCGATTCGGAGGTGAATAGCCCCACGGAACAGGACACGTAAAACGCTTGTGAATCCTGTCCGTTTTCTGGAAACAGGCTGTAAGGCGAAGCTCACTGAAGTTCGTACAGGTTTCGTATAAAAATGAAACCTGCACAGTTTGAAAGTACATTCCCGGGGCTTCGCGTGCATATAAAATAATAGTAAATCGGAGTTCGTTTGCCCCTTGAAACATGACCCGTAAAGTACCGGCAAAACTGTTAAAATTCAGCACTTAATAAAACATTCAAAAATTCTTTTCACAAAACATTTTCCAAACCGCCGCTGTTCATAAAAGACTAAACAGAGTTAAAGTAATAATTTCAATAATCATCCAAGTTCTCGAAGTATACAAGAATATACAGTCATCCAGCAATCACGCAGCAACAGTCAAAGTCCAATCAATATTAATCAACAGCATGCATCTATGTACTCACGTCTTCAAGTGTGCTTTCCCTTTTTCCTGCCATTTTATGAAAATAGCAGCCCCAAAGGGGTGAGAATAATCCCAGTAGTGTGGCAACAAAACCAATAACATAACAGTATTGAACTAGGCACAAAATCATAAACAGTCACTTCAACATATCCTTGTTCCTTTTCCTTTTTCCTTTTCATCATATTCATATATATTGCGTTTATAACGCCTTTCCTTTTCATCATATTCATATATATTGCGTATATAACGCCTTTCCTTTGCGCTTTTAGCACCGTCGTGCGCGCACTTCACAGTGGAATCAAATATACCTTGGCACCTGAGCTCCATGTGGATTCCAACTGTGGGCCTATGCGGACTGATGCCAAGTGTCCCATACCCCGGTACCTTGGGGATGCCTATATGATGCTTGCTCAAACACATGGTCCTGTACATAACTATTCTAAAAAGCAAGACCTATATGCTCTTGGTACATGCATGCCATGCTATGCTTTCACACACAAAACGTACAAAAATGCGGTATGATGTAAGGTGCATGCTTATATACCTTTCATATAGCCATCACGGCACATATACTTTTCATATGCGTTATGCTGCCACATAACGTCTTTACCTCATAATCATATAGCCATCACGGCACATTTTTGGCAGTTTCCTTTCATCATAAGGAACATAATACTTTTACGGAATATGGAGCATCATGTCACAATTTTATACCAGTAGTCAATAGTCACATTAGGTAATATCGCCTGACACTTACCTCAAGTCTTTAACATTCTTTTATCAAAACATCACCAATCAGACATCCAAATATCAATCAAGCAATCCAATGAGCTAGGATCTTGTGCACCTAATCAAACAGATATATATACATATCCAATCAGAATTTATTTCATGGCACCAAATACATTACATAGAGTTTTCCGAGGTTAGGGGTCTTTGCACCTAACTAATCAATTACCAATTCCAAGCATTTAATTCAAACTGCATTTTATTATTTACTAAACATCAATGTACTTTCCACGCTGCCAAATCTTAAAGTTTTAACTAAAATGCCAAGCTTCATATACTAAATTAATTCCTTACTTGATTGCTTTAATTTTTCTCCCATTGTTAATTAGGTATCGCAACTTTAAATTCCTTATACATGTACCTTGGTTTTTATGACCATCCACTAGAGGCCACTAATTTATCATGTATATACATTACCTATGCGGTTTAGGGGTCATTAAAGGGGCATAATCCCAGCTGTCTACACATGCTATGGTATATACACAGTTTGGTGCCAACCGGATTTAATGCTTCTAATTGTTTATTATCTTCCTGCCTACCTTTTATCCTAACATTCGTTAACAAGTGACACAACTTCCATAGGAACCTATACAGGCAGGTTCGGTATTAGGCCAGTAACTAGGTGCATAAGATTCATTTATCATCATGACCTTTTATCTCAAGCTCAAGGGTGTGTTATTGGACCTTTACATGATGTCTACAAATCTATAAACACATGCAAGGGTTGACCCATTACTTGCTAACAATTGAAATTTCCCAAGGTTCACAACACAAACAGAATCGCTTCTTTTTTTTTTTTTTTAATACTATTCCCTAAGGCAAATTCTATTTCTTTCTCTTAAACATAAATTAACTACATCACCTAGGCATGATCAATAAAACGTGTAACATGCTGCCCTCTTATATTTTCGCACATGCCTTGCTATATACTTATTTTTCTAACACAATAAAATATCCGTTTAGGTTCACATGCATCAACAGTCAACTGTCTCATGGTTGTGCAGTAAGGGAGAATGATTGACAAAGCAATTATCTCTCTAAGTCACACATATGATAGCCGACAAATGGAGTAGACAAAAGGATCTTGTGGTTCGGTATTTTAGCATTAACAGGATGCTCATTATTTTATTTTTTATTTTTTTTATATACAAACACAACTCTACTAAACCCATGATTGAGCTAAGGAAGACTAATAAGCAGTCTTCACACTTAATTTAACCCCTGAAAAGCTACTAAATTTTCTGCCCAATACAGCGTACAGTTTAGCCTTTAGGAGATTTATTTCTAATTCATAAAATTAATTAACATAGCTTGCATGCACTAAGGTACCAACTAATGTACAGCTGAACAGCAAGGAGAAAAGAGAAGGACATGGTTTCAGATTCCTACCTTGAACATGTTCCTAACCAGCTCCTCAAATTAGTTCATGAGCCCAACCCAAAAGAGGGTAGCACCTTCTCATTCCTACTGTCCAAAGGATTAAACAGAAGACACATAAGTAACAGCCCACGCATCCTCTCAAATGCCGAAATTAGAGAGCAATTAATGTGTGAGTTGCTCACTTGCTCTAGAAGGTGAAGGAAGGTGAGATAGAACTAAAAATGCTGGCCTTTCTTGTTAGGAATCGGATTTGCAGCTGCATGCAGGGGAGTTCCATAGAGCACCGAGGGGAATAATCTTCATACAGTGAATCACCTCATCAAGCCGACGAGAGGACAGGTGAACCAGGAAATAGAGGAATGCATGCACCTCTTTGTTTCTAGGTGCAGGGCCGCACAAAGGAATGGATGAAGAATGGACTCACGTTGAGCTTTCCCTGGGCTGTTGTCATTCAATCGAACCTTGCAGGGAATAAAATGACAGAACATAATCCTTCTAATTTACTCATACTGGCCGAAACAAGAATGATGAAGGAGATAGTTTGAAGTCTGAGTTTTAACTTCTACAAGGGACCACAAAGTTCAATAATCAGCCAAGAGAATAATCACAAAGGGATACACAACATCCCCATCATCCCATGCTCCAAAGGGTCCGATTCAGCTGCAGGCAAAGGCTCATCTCCTTGAAGTTGGGCTTCGGCTGAACAAGAGAGGGGAATGGATGATGAGTTCAAGTGGCAGTCCCATACTTGCTGCACACCGCCGAACCAAAGAGGGAAGAGAAGAAGACTTGAATGGAGGTTCATCTCCTAAGAGTTCTCGGTCTGAAGAAAGGATTACGTGGAAGGAAAAATAGACATGCAGGTTCTAAGGTTTGTAGCTTAGCCGAAAGAGAGGAGCGCAAGAAGTCAGTCCAGGTGATTATGGTTTACTTTGGATTCTGATTTAATGGAGTAATTATTCATCTTTCAATTGTGTTCCACTTTGAGGGCTCATCGTTGGGTACCACTTAAAGTACCACTTAAGGAGCTGAGCTTGTTTAGGAAATGAAGATGCAACATTCAGCTTTGGTTTCACTACTCACACACGTAGAAGAAGGAGATAAAATGGATAAGATGTTGTCCTTGGACCAATGAGGAGCGTGACTGCAGATTCTTGGGTGAGATAGCTAATGATTCAAGGTTATAAAAAAAAATTGGGCTGAAGCAAGCCCTCCACTAAAGGCTTTGGGCCGACGGTCAACAAAGATAGGGGGCCCAAAATAAAAATTCAAGGGTTTTCCTAACTCACACTAGTCCACTAAATTATTAATCCCCACATCTCCTATGGGTCAAAGGGCTTTCTATAGGTTACTAATAACTTATTCCAGTACTTTTAACAAAACCTCACATGCATACAATAAATGCTCACTCATAATTATAATTCAATTAATTTTCCTTCTTAAATTAATTATATTCTATGCCTAAATTAAATTTGAATTCCAAGCATGCTTTACTTCCTAATTATAATTTACAAAAGTCCTTATTTATGCGGGATGTTACAAAAGTTCATATAATTCTAACTTATTATAAAAGTATTGTCATCTTATGTAATATGTCTCATCTTCTGTAAAATGCAAACCAGAAGTCAAATTCTATCAGCTAAATGGGTGAGTTGTGTGGAAAATTTCAATTACAACCCAAGCATTCATGTGGGTATATGTTATTTTTTTTTAAATAAAATACTGAAAATACATACAATTAATAATTAACGTAAACAAAATCTTAAAAATATGAATTGAAAAAAAAAATTAACACAACTAATTTAAAGAGTTTAATTCGTTTATAAAAAAGAGAGTTTAATTCAATTTTTAAAATAAGATAATTTAATAACGACATGTGTTATTTTCCAAGAAAAAAGTGACTAATTTTTCTTAAATTTTTTTATCATAGTTTAATGTAATATAATTATTGATTTCATTATGACATTTTTATTTAGTGATTAAGTTTCAGATTAAAAAAAAATTGAGCAAATATTGATAAATTCAAACTAACAGTTAATCATGATATGACACCTGCCCTAACTCATAAAAAATGTGATTTTGTATTAAAAATAACATAAAATCGTGAAAAAATAACTGCGGAATTAAAATGCTCAAACTAATTTTCTTTTTAAAACAATATGAATTTAAAGAAAAATTGAAACTTTTATAATCTTAATCCAATATTTCGTAACAATATATTCATGAACTAAATTCCTTCGCTATAATAAATGATTTCAAACAAATTTTGTGTCAATAGATAACGAAAAACTTATTTTTCAAAATTCTCAAAGCAATTTGAGGTTTCAATGTATAGATTAAAAATAATTTGAGAAATTTTCTAAACTTTCATTTAATAAAACCTATAAATTTATATTCAAAATTTTCTTAGAATACTCAATGAAAATATGCATATGATTAGAAAATTTTCGTCACGTAGAACAAAAACTTCGAGGTTTCCAAGATCAATGCAAAAAATTCTAAACAAAATTTTATACGAACTTTATGTTCTATATGCAAATTTATAATTATTTTAATAAATAAAAAATTGGGCCTTATAATCATATATGTATAACTCTAATACCAAATGAAGAAGATAATTTTTAATCCATTGGTCAAACCCAGAACAGGAACAAGAAAATGCTAATGCGTGGAAGACTAATATAACTTTAGATGTATAGAGAGCTATTGCTTAGTAATTTTGAATATTTGTTAAAATTATATTGTTTTAATGATTAAGAAAATCATATTAGGTTTATTTGTTTTTATTAATATCATTGCATATTTGTTTTTTTTCTCTAGAAACTGTTATTTTTTATTGATATTATAATTTTAAATACTTATTAAAAATTCATATGATTTTTTAAAATTTTATAAATTTATTTTATGGGTTTATCATCTATCATTTAACATGACCACAACATTTTGTGGGGCCCCGCAGCAAAAAAAAGAAAACTCCGGCACGCAAAACAAATATCTTTTACATAACACAATCACTTTTTCTATAACATAACTCTTTTAAAACCCTTATTTTATACTTGCCAATTATATAAATTCTATTAAAATCCTTTAAAATATGATCAAATCTTAATTATAATTTTTTTTTAAAATCCTTCCAATTTATAATTTTTTAGGGAAAACATCTATCATTTTAAAGGATAGAAGCTTATATCATTTTAGATCCTAACCGTTGATTTCCGTCCATCAACGGTTATATTTTATTGGGTCAAACTTAGTGGGCCAAATTTATTATTAATTAATTAATAATTTTAATTCAATAAATTATAACCGTTGATGAACGAAAATCAACGGTTATGATCTAAAATAATATAAGTCTACATCCATCCAAATGACATATGTTAATTTTTTTTTTATCTCACCCTAAAACTATTTATATCCTGCTTCTAGAATTTCCGTGGGGAATCCACACAACACCTGTGCACAATTCTTCGTTTGTTTATCTTTGCAGAGAGAGAGTCTTGTTCGCGTTCTTGCAAAGTACAGAATCAAAGAACATCAGAACTCTAATTCCTAGCTCCTGCAATCAGCGATGCAGCAAGGAGATTACAGCTCCGCTCCATATTACCAATTCCCTCATCTCCAGAACCCTATTCCCAACCCTAACCCTAACCCTACTGATCCAGTCCCCAACCCTTACGCTTCTGCACCTCCCTTCGCTTCCAATTACGCTCCTCCTTCCGATTACACGACATACCCCTCCACCTATCCTCCATACCCGCAAAATCCCGATCCTATTCCACCCACTGCTCCTTCTTACCCTCCATCTTCCAACCCTAATTTGCCTTCATTCAATTCTTCCTTCGAATCTAACCCTTCATACCAACCACCGTCTCAACCCTATTACCCGCAGTATGATCAGCATCAAACGGCTCCAAATTATGCCTCTCCCCCTCCTCAATTCCTCCAAACCCTAATTCAAATTCCTCATACTCGTCTCTATATAACTCGGTTCCGTACAGCCACACCGGGTCTTCCGTTCCTCAAATTCCTACATACGAAAGCCCTACGAGAATCCGGTGAAACCCGATCACGGTGGTGCTTATTTTGATGACAGGTATGGAAGTTTTAATCGGAGCCGTTCCGATTTGGGACCTGATTTGTATGGGAAGCGCCCCGATAGCGGGGTTTCGAGGTATGAACCTGTTCATGATGAAGGTTACGGAGATGGGGTGTATGCTTATGATGGGGGGAAAATGGAACCTTATGGGGCGCGTGGTACGGCTCCTAAGGATGTTCCGGGTCAAGCTATTGGCAGAAAGTGGTGGTCAGAGCACTATGGATGTTCTCTGTCAGGTATGAAGAGGATGGCAACTAGAGCCATTTGTTGTGGTTTTGTATTTTAGTCTGCTAGTTTCGGCTTCAATTCATCTTGTCTGTTGGATCACGATAATTCAGTGATTGGATTTTGTTCCGTTTACTCTGCTATTGTAATAATTACAGTCAAGCTACTGTATAATTATCGTGTGACTGGCTGCGCTTCTTTTGTTTATAAGTAGGTTAATGATGGATCTGGTTTATGATCTTGAGCTTTAATAGTAGTAATTTCAGTCTAGACGGGTTTGCTGACATATAGAACTTGTAATAATTATATTCATCCTAATGGATTACTGTCCTTTTCCTTTAAACATGATACATATGCATGTTAGTGTAAACAAACAAAGGTTTGTCATGCCTATGTTCATTTATTACTCTTCTTCTTCTTCTTTTTTATTAACTCTTCTGCAAATGTTATTAGAGACTTTTGGGCTTCCACAGAAAATTTCTTAAATTTTTTTCCCGAAAAATCAACATATTGTCTTATATGCCTTCATCGCCACTGATCTGATTTAGTAACTTTGTTAATCTTTATTTTTTTCAGATTGGTTTGGATGGAATCCGTATGCTGGATCCAAATACCAGCCGGACATTGAGAATATATCCACTTGAAAACATAACAAGATGTGATGTGAGCATTTTGATATCCTTCGTGAAACTTCACTATATTTAAGAAATTAATTTTCCTAGTCAATCTCAATATAGTATTTTGTTATCTGAATTATGCAGAGATTCGACTCATCTACCTTTGCATTTTGGTCAAAGAGTCCTGTGGACATTGAGCCAAGACGAATCAGATTGCAATCTAATAGTTACACTACTAGCACACTCTTGGATACAGTGACTGCTGCAACCATACAGGTATTCAGAGATATTCAACCTTCTTTTATGATAGTAGATAGTTCATATTTTTCTGATAAATTAGGTTACAACATGTTTATTTTTAAAAATATCTGCTGGAAGACACCAGTTTTTTGTTTTTTTAAGGTTACCTAGGGACAGGATTTAGTTTTAGTTGCTTGCCTTGTTTGTGAGTTGCTTTGTGATAGATAACCACACAAGAAGTAAAGCAAAAAGGAGAACAATATCTCCTCTACTCTATCGATTTTAGGGAAAATACCAGTAATAGTGGGGATGAAAGTGCAAGATAGATGAACAAGAACAGAAAAATACAGCTCAGCCAGTTTGAAGAGTTCCTGATTCTCTCTCTTCCTAAACGTTATTCACACTATTTATGCTCCTTGCATTCTCTTCTCTCTGTATACCCGTCTGATCTATAACCGAATTCCTTTTACCCACTCAGCACCTCTTGTCATCTAGGCTGCTAATTAGCTGAAGTCACAAGTCCTATGCTGTTTTCGGGATCCCCTGTTTCACGAACCTTATTCCTCATAAAATACACCGTAGATTGTTTTGGGGGATCTATCACAATGAAAAGTGTCCATTGAAATCATCTTTTAGACCCTGATTGATTAGTATTATCTGAAGACTCATTACCATTGGATAAAAAAAAATCCCATTAAAACACGACTAGCTAGGGTGGGGTGAGGGCAATCCTTGTACGCAACCTTACTTTTGCATAATTGCGAAGAGGCTGTTTCCCGGATTTGAATCTGTGAGCTTTTAGCCACACAGGAACAACTTTACCACTGTAGGCTCACATTCTTTACTCATCACCATTGGATATGGTTTGTTATATTGGTTGTTACATATTTGCCTCAACTTATTTCTCTAATTGGTCTCATGAAATCAGAATGCATGTTTGGGCCTGTGAATTGTCAACAAATATCGGGTAGAAAAAATTCAAATAATTTGAGGTCTTAGTGCCATTTTATGCATACCTTTTTTGAATGGCTTCAAATTTACCTTTTGTTGTTGATAAATGGCCTTCTAATCATGAATTCATGATTTTGGCTGTTGACACTTGCAAATTAAAATTTGTATCTAATGTCCTCAAGAACCAGCTAGTATAGTAAATGCAAAACTTCAACATCTTTTTTTTTTTGGAGATAACTTCAACATCTTTAAGTTAGTACCATATCAATCCTGACATCTAGGAGTTAAATACAAGAATATCTACTCAAAAAATGGAATATAAAGTTTAATCACATTAGTTCATATTCCCTCAAAGCTGTGAAACAGTTTCTAGTAGAGTAGTTAATTGCGCTTCAATAGCGCCGCGAGCCGCGCCGTATGGGCGTTGCGGTGCCTCACCGCAAGAAAGCGCTCTGCCCCGCATCGGAACGCAATAGCGGTCATTGCAATCGCGAATTGCGGCCATATTGCTGTCATAAGGCAAAGTGTCAATTTTGTCCTAAATTTAAATGTGTAACAGAAAGATTTTAAGGATTTTTTAGTCTATCTGTGTCTCACTGTCACCTATGCAATTTCTGCCTTTAAAAAATGTTTCTTTTTGTCATATATCTATTCTGCTATTTCGCAACCGCAACCCGTTGTAACGCTATAGCGTTTTTCGGGTTGGCCGCGACATGCCGCAATCCGCATTTGATAACATAAACTTTCTACCATGTCTCTCGCAACAATATAAATGTTTTTCTCTTCTATTGACATTATTCCTGGCT